>JAUUEG010151885.1:0-10525 GCA_032361445.1 Panulirus gracilis | reverse complement strand
GGGTGAGGCACTAAAGGCTAAGAAGTGCCACTGGAGTTTCAACATTTATGAAAACTCTTTTGTTGTGTCCACCCCCTTGAGGAAATTCACAAAGGGAACATACATCAGAGATAGATAGTTGTTTTTACCAGAAAGAATACCATTTACTTGCTTATCATACTCTCTAGAACATGACATTAATGTGTGCAAGCAAACTACTGTACTGTGGAAAGGACTGTCAATCTACTAATATCTCTGATGCCCATTCCCTATGGGAACTCCTTCAAGGGGGTGGCCATGGCAAGATTGTCTCCATAACTAATGACCTCCAGTTCTCCAGCACTGATGCAGTAGAACATTACCTATAAACATCTGTTCATTGCCAAGATATTTAACCTCAAACTAATTTCAGTTTAAACCATTCATAAGTAATATTTTATGAAATCATGTAGTGCCTTGAACAGATGAAGAAAAACTCATCTGATGTGAGTGAATGAGGCCTTTCTTTCATCTGTTCCTAATGCAACCTCACTAACATAAGAAACAGAGAAAACAAGAAAGAAAGAGAATTAAAAGTAAAATATTAAAATGAAAAGTAATAATGTAAAGTTATCAATACATTTCAGTAACACGGGAAAAAGCAAACAAGTATGAAAGAAAGAAAAACCTAAACTGTTGAGGTAAATTTTGACCCTACAGGCCCAGGAAGGGTTGGACTTTGACATGCTTCTGATTTTAAGTGAACAAGGCCAACAAATAGAATAATCATATGAAGAGAAGATAATGTCTTGAGTCTTAAGTTCTCTAATAAAAATATTACAGTATGATTAATAAGTGATATACAACACAATACACAAACTGACTATAGTATTCTATACTTTACATGAAAACCTCTATAAGAATCAAATAAGTTTTTCTACTAATTTTTAGTAAACTAATATACTAATTGTGAACTGTACATACATGCTTCACGGCAAAAGAATTTACAACTACTACCTTGATGCAATCTCAGAAGCCTTCAACATCAGAGGTTAATTTTTTTTTTTTTACATGAATATTGTATAAACTATAATTCTGAAAAGCCTATATAAAGTGGCCTTGAGGTTACAAAAGTAACCTCTAAATACAATCTCAGAAGCTTGGAGCTAACTATTCAATGCTTCCCCAAGTTCCAAGCTGTAACACTTCTATAATAAAAGAGAAAACTTACTCGTTTTACACATCTCGTTAATATACATCACATTAGAACACACTGCTCTCCTTCTGATGGTGGTTGATCTGTAGCTCCTGGTTCACCATGAGAACTAGTGGATGTTGTACCACTTCCAGGGGCACTTGTGGATGATGTGCCACCTCCAGGGAAGCCTGCAGCCCCAAGAAATGAGGATACATCAGGTAACACTGGATTCCCAGCTCCATCAAAATTTATCATAGGGCCCATGTCACCAACCAAATCTTTTGGAGGCTGGCCCATTTCCTGCAGCTGTGAAAAGAATGGTATTGAGCACTTCAGATAGATAATATTAAAAATGATAATACAGATCTATATGGTACTGGATAACACTTTAATACAAGATGTGGTCTGTTTTTATGCTATGTCTTTTCTATTCGTTTATCTGTCATTCATTCCATTCCATTACCATGGAGTGGATCCTGTGCCTACAGGGCTATTCTTAATACCATAGAGAGATGGCATCAGGCACAAACAAACAAATGGCTTTACTTGCATACATCCACTCTCCAGCTGCCAAGTGAAAATACAACTCCAATATAAATTGTACTAACCCTAAAACAGCTATACAATGAGCAGACTTCTTAACTACGACATACTTTATTACAGTTTCACACCAGCATTAAATAATATTCCATTCAGTACATACTTTTTGCATGAATATCACTATCTTTTCAAATCGCTGTCCTTTAACTTCCTCTGAGTCACTCTCTTGTTCTTCTTCATACAGCTCCACAACCTGAAAAAGGAAAACAGTGAATTTGTTCAGTATCTCCCAAGAAATTTCATGAACACATGTTTATTTTGAAACAAATACATGAAAAGTAATTAATATTTGCATAAGATACAGATGCTGCATCAATGGCAGTCATACAGATACAAAAAAGGTTGATAACACAAAAGTAACTTGTGAAGATACATTAAAAAAAAATGGAAAATATGAACCTAATAATGGTGTTCCAGACAAATATATGACAAATGTTATCTGACTTCAGTCATGTTGATTAAAAATTAAATACAAGGATGATTTTTCAGAAACATTTTAAGATCCGTGAAAATGTTTTAACAAACTACTGATACTCGTATGGGAGCAATTAACAACAGAAATGGCATTCCCTTCATCTACTTATATGGCAGTATTTCCATTTCTCCAATATTATGGTGAAAACTGCTCCACAACTAAAGAAATTATTTGTTCTACTAACCTGCTTCATTATATCATACTGCTTGTTGTATCGTGTAAAGTCCTCTTCTGACAGAGTGCTACGATGGTCAGCAAGCCAATCTGGATACTGAGGACAAAGTTAAAGATTCTAATATTGAAATTTTACTGTATTTACATCATCTGAAAGAAAGCTTTAATGCATATTTAAATAATTAGTCAATTCACGAAACTAGTAGTTCTTTAGTGATGATTTTGGGGGCATACTTAAAGACATCCTTATCACCCTATCTTAAAATACATAAGGCTTTGTGCATTAACAAATTTTTTTGATAGTTTATCTGCACAATGAATATTATGCCAATGCATGTAAACACAGCTTGGATCACATAATGAAAATAAGGAAAAAATTATATGAAGCAACGAACAATGTCATTTGGGTGTTTATTCTTAATGAGAATCGAGAACAATGATATATGTCAGCTGTTTAGATTTAAGACAAAATTAAAAAATCTGATGGGGAAAGAAATCTACCTATCAATGGGTAAGAGGTCTGCATAGGATAAAGAGAAATGGAGCCATGGGATACACATGGTGTGAATTAGGTCATGTGAAGTAGGCAAGGAAAACCACAGAAAGGTCTGTGGGGCTTGGTTGTGAATAGAGGACTCTGGTTTTGGAGCATTATACACAGCAGCTAATGAGTAGATGTCTACAAATGATACCTCCTTGCTAACATAGCAGCTAATGAGTAGATGTCTACAAATGATACCTCCTTGCTAACATGAGAAGTGGCAGATATGGAAACAATCTATTATTTGAATATCAATAACTTTTCACATGAGGTGGATTATGTGCATACAGTATCTCTCTTTGCTCAAGCATATCCCTAACACAGTTTTAAATTTCTAGCCAACCAGACATACATCCACCTGGAGCTACACTACCTAGGCAGGTTTGGTTGAGCCTTTCTCATCTGTGCCCTGGGCATCACCTATCTCTATAAAACTATAAAGTCTTGTAACATATCATGGAAAGATCTGTGGGCACAGGCTATGGAATCTGTCTGACGCATTATTCGTGACAGTGAGTAGGTGTGAACAAATGAGGCCATTCTCTGTCCGTTCCTGGCACTACCTCGCTAACATGGTAACCAGTGACTAAATAGGAAAGAAAAAGTGGTAATCAGTTTTATTTTTGTAGCTAAAAAAAAAAATAAATTCTATTCAAAACAAAAGGCCAAAAAAGTAATAGTCATACAAAATCTTTCAATGTGCATCAAACCTCTATGGCACCTTATATTTTTTACAGATATAATAGAAATACAAGCAGCCATTACTACACTCAAAGACATTTACAGGCAAACTGATAAACATATGGAGGCATGTACTTAGTAAAATGAAAACATACAAACTAACCTTCTCTGTAATCTCCTTCATTGGTGGATATAGCACTTCTTTTGAAAGGATGTTTTCCAGCATAACTTGCATCAGAGGGAAAAGCCCCCCCATTGCTCCCTCTTCTTCTGATCCAAGTAGACCTAGATTTTCAAACATTTTATTGAGGTCATCTGCTGTTGGTGGATTCTGAAAAATTTATACATCACTTAAAAATAATGTACAAATAAAGAATAATTATTTAAAATAGGAGAGTCATGAATTATGTAAGATCTTTCCATTACTTTCACTCTCTGCCATTTAAGTGGTGAACAATATCTACTGACCATTTTCATCAATTTTAAAAATATTGTAATGAAAGTTTTCATTATCATGCCAATCAATATTTGGCTTGTCAGTAATGTCATCATCAATGTGTTATCTGAATTCAGGTCTTTTCATTTATGATGATTCCTAAGAGCTTTGATATTTTCCTCACTTCAGGTCTTTTCGTTTATGATGATTCCCAAGATCTTTGATATTTTCCTCACTTTCTATATTTTTCCCTGTTTGTCCTTTGTATGGCATTAGATATAATTTTAGTTGTTTCCATAACTTTTATGCTGAACCTGTTCTTAGATTCCCCACTATAGCCAAGTAGCATTAGAACAGATAAATGAGCCTTTAATTCCATTAAAGTCTGGCCAGCCCATTTTCATCATATCTATATCGTTTAACATGCCCTCTCTCTCATTCGCTGACCCTATCATTTTAATGAACGTGGTGTCACTGCAAAGTATCTAATTATACTTTCTTTTACTTCACTGTATATATCTGATATCACGATAATAAAAAGTAATAAGGATATTCCCGTTCCCTGTAAGTACAAACAGTAAGATGTCATCTTCATCAGACACGGGTCCATTTGCTACAGCTTAGAATTTTCCATTTTATTAGAAATTCCATGATCCATCTTCATATTTTACCTTTGATATTTTTTGTTCCAATATTTTTTCATACAGAATTCTGCAGTTGTATGAACTCCTTTGAAGTAAAAGTTCTTTGATGAGACTGTACCCTCTTTTATCAACTGATTTACCAAAGGTGACTTTTTGCTTGCAGTGTAACCCCAAACAGGCAGGGTCTAGTAACACCAAGGCAAGGATGAGTTCTAAAAACACCACAACACCTGAACTGGTAAAACAGCAGAAACCCTAACCAGAGAATAATGTATATTATCATGAAAATTAAATACCTTAAGCTGTGCATTGTTTTCACTAAGGTGTTTCATTGTATCGGCAAGGCACTTAGTGAAGTCGGTGTCAGACTGGGCTTCAGTTGCTGATGCAGAAGCAAACTTGGCAAACTGAGAAGATAAGGAAGACATATCCAACTGTGGATTTTCTGCAGCTGAGTCTGCTGTAGAAGCTGGTTCTTTGTCATTTTGTGCCTCTCCACCTGCAAGAATATTACTATTAATTTACACTGCAATGTAAAATAATCATTATTGTGAATCACAAGATAATTCACTAATGATGTAGGAAGAAACTGTAGCTGATGGTGTTGACAGAGGAATCTTACAGGCAATGTGAAAGCTTGATACAGTAAGCACGATGAGATCTGAACTTATATGTCAGTAGATGGAAGGTGACTGGGAAGATGTAGAAAATTCAAAGTTTAACTTTTCTGACTGCTTTGCCTTTATGCTTCTTTCCACTTTTAAATGGAAACACTTGACCCAGGCCAGAGCCTTATTGTGACAGTGGGCAGCATACAGGGCAAGGATAGTGGAATGAATAGCATGCTCAGGGGCTCATAAGCTCTTTGAATATATATAAAAATAGCTTTGGCAACAAACTTCTTTCTGCATCGTGATACTGCTAAAGTTAATAAGACACCACTTCACCATTCTAGGGAGTTCTACTTGATACCAAAATAACTACAGTCCACATGAGTTCATCTGACTGAGTTGCGAATCAGCCTACCATAATGATACAGGAACTTACAAGGCTGTAACAAATAGACCTGATCATGTTTTGCTTGGGGTTTACAAATCATCTTAAATACAAGCAAGACACAGGAAAGAGTATGGGGGCAAGTTGGATTTCAATATCATAATACACAAAAAATCTGCTCTTTAATGAACAGCATTTGTTATGCCCTGAATATAAAAGATGAACACCAGCTTCATTTGAAAATAAGTTAAGTTAATGGGTGATAAACACAATCTCCATACTTATAAACAGTCTTGACATATTGGTGATTTTTACCAATATGGCTTTTTATGGTATAATTCATAAATGAAAAATCTTTCCTTCAGCAAAGATAATTTCAACGACACATGTTCATCAGCAAGGACAATTAAAATGTGCAAATATTACACAGCAATAAGGCTATATGACAAACATCATGTCAACTAGATAAATGGCAGAAAATAATGTTGATCAGTAAAAATCAACCCGCTTCCCACAAAACTAAGCATTTTAATAAATGCAACTCTAATCTGAAAAGGAACCATTATCTATTTCAGTGACATTATAACCATCTTGCACAAAGGTCATTTGAAAAAACCTTCACGATAAAAAAGTAATTGGTCGTAAAGCAATTAAATTTGTACTTGAGGTTAGAGAAATTAATGAACAGGAAATAATTTCAAGTTACCTTCTAACAGTACCCCATGTTGTCTTTATTAAGTTTCAAAAAAAAAAAATTTAATGGTTAAGTATTGTACATCTGACAATTGTAAGACCCTAGGGTTCATTCTTAGCAAAAATAACAAGGGCATAATTAAGTTTTACTAAACAAAAATGTAGATACGACTGTCTACAAAGATCTTACATATGATACAGTAGAATATACTTGATTTTAAAATCTATAAAAAAAAACTGGAAAGCGGTAAATCAGTATATTTATCATCCTACTTGCTACAATCAGACACACTGAGCTCCATGTAAGAAGTGATCTGCTTCTTTCCCAATATTCTTGTTTAGATATTTAACTGTAATATGTGTATGATACAGCCACAACTAGTAAGCACACACACAAACACTTTTGTCGTACTTCAGATCTTATCTGCTCACACATTATAAGAGTAGCAAATCTGTTGAGTAACTGGATTATGGTCATCTTAAAATAAACCTATACAGCTCTTATTATCATTCCATGAAAAAAATTAATGATATAGCGTTTCCAAAGTTTAGTAGATGATTTGACATACGTATTTAAAAGTATCATACCCTTCAACAATCTTGATCTCACCAGCTATCCAAGGCTTGATCAGTCTTATCTCACTCACAGCATTAGATACAAACATGTACGACACATTTTTACTTTGAATGAGGCAAAGTAGTTTTTCTTCTCATTCTCTCTTTCTTGCCTGAACATCCAACAGGTCTTCAAAGACTTAAAGTAGTGGAATTAACTGGATTTCAGAGAGTCCACATTAGACATAATTACAGTTCAATACACAAATGAATGACTCACTTCCTTGCTGCTGTTCCATCAGTGCACGCATTGTTTGTTCAAAATTTGCTGTGGCCTGTTGAATGAACTCCTCAGTCCAGATAGGGGCAGGTGCACCCCCTGAGTCAGATACAGCTGCTCCAATTCCCATAGCTGCTAATTTTGATGCCAAGTCCACATCAGGGCCTGGTTCTGATTTCGGGACTTGAGGTTTACTGAAGTCTTGTAATGCACTACACCGAAAGTTTTCACTTTAAGATCCAGATTTAATTACATTAATGCACTGCTTAGTGCATTTCTATCCTTCTTCAACGTCTGTATTGAAGATAATGTGTAAGAAACCTATAACCGACTTCAGTCGAAGATGACTTAAATCTGACATTAATAACAGTGAGGTTATTCCTCAGAACGTTGTAGTTGTGGTTATCCGTATGTTCTGCCACATGTAAGGTGTAACGACGCAAACTCCATGCAGTTTATAACGCTGCTACTCCCGTCACCTTTCACATGTACAGGAATAAGAATACCTGATCCACATAGTTTGGGATATGGCTTGAAAGAAGTATCAAATTAACAAATTAATCTTAGTTTCTCCTCAGAGGAACTATGTTGAGGTCTTATCCGCAGATCAGTTAGTTTCTAATTACTCTCTAAAGTTAATTAACAAACTTGGCGTGTGCATTTCCCTCTCTTCTGTACTCTATCATTATTTTCAGTATTTCTAATACTACCTCCACTGTCCCATAGTAGTTTTACTTGTATTTAATAAAGATATTTTGCATTTTTCATTTTTGCTGGCCATCGTTTTCTTATTTTCTCTTCGCCTTTATGTTCGTCACATGAATTTCCTGCGTACATCTTACCCAGGTGACTCATCTGGGTTAGAATCTCAATTACTGCAGCATCGTACTGACCAACCCTCTTCCTCACAAACTCCGTCACCTACTTCAGCAGAACCACCCACCACCTACCTGACCAAGTATATAGCATTCCTGCTGTAACTACGTTATGCTCATAAAACAGCCGTACCAACTTTCAGAAGTGGCTGCACTGCTTTAATGGAGCAGCTGCTGCGTCATCTTAATGCAGTGACTACCCATCTTCCTAAAGCAGTTATAATACCTTCCCTTTTCACAACACTCCCATCCCCTTGGTACACCAGTTCCACCACTGTTCTCCAACAGCTGCTCCCTCCTCCGTCTCTACTGCACCTATACTATATTTTCTGCTGCAAGTCTACGACGTTCCTTTCCTGCAGCATCTCTACTAGCGCCCCCTGCTTCTTATCGTAGCTGCACCACACGGCTTTACTGCAACAATACCACAAACTTACTGCTGTAGCTTCACCTTTTCTTCCTGGAACAGCTGGTGCACCACCATAAGCAGCGCCATCGGTTCATCTTCACCCACCTGCCGACAACAGTTGCACAAACTTCATTTGCCCACAACAGCTGCACCTTCTTCTAGCAGCTGCACCATCTCCTCGCAGCAGCTGCGCCACCTTCCAACAGTAACTATATCATCCTTCAACGTTGCAATTTTCCTGCAGCAGCTGCGTCGGCCAACAAAATAACATTAGGAAAGTAATGGATGCGCGTCTTTGATGTCTGCAAAAAGCTTCTCCCGCGTGGCCAGCGACTCAAAATTTTACGGCCTTGCAAGTCAATGAAGAAACCTCGATCACAAATTCTCTCTGGGCCAAAGGGAAAAGAAAAGTGAGACGTCTCTCGGAAACTTGATGTGAAAGAGCAGCACCTCGCTGCCGGATCCGAGACACCAACTGGGAATTATTCATCATTCTCATTATAGTCAAATGGCTTCCTTAATGACACGCCTACACTGGGAAATTTAAATCTATCTCTTCCTCCTCCTCCTCCTCCTCCTGCGGCAAATGTAAGCACCAGAGGCTACTGATTGGCGAGGTACACGTGAGCATCAACAACTAGTGAATAATGCTGATGATATTGATGCTCCAAGCCCACAAAACCATGCTCCTCACCAGACCCTCCAGCCCACCAGATCATGCAGCCCACCAGACCCTCGCAGCTCACCAGATCCTGCAGCCCACCAAACCTCCAGCCCACCAGATCCTGCAGCCCACCAAACCCTGCAGCCACCAGATCCTGCAGCCTACCAGATCCTGCAGCCCACCAAACCCTGCAGCCACCAGATCCTGCAGCCTACCAGATGCTGCAGCCCACCCCAGCCTCCCGCCCACCAGATCCTGCAGCCCACCAGATGCTTCAGCCCACCACACTCTCCAGTCCACCAAATCCTACAGCCCACCAGATCCTGCAGCCACCAGATCCTGCAGCCTACCAGATCCTACAGTAGTTGTAAGTGTCAGTTGCAAGACCACGTCCAGTATTAAGGCAGGCAGTCTCAGCCGCTGATCTCCCACCTTTCTAGCGACGCCCTCAAAGGCTTCTGCCTGTCAGCTGTGACGTAGACTGCAAGACTGTACCGGTTTCCTGTGCAAGTTCCAGATTGTCACACCTGTTGCATCTCCTTGATAAGAGCTGACAGCTCACCTCAGAAGCTTCCCTTTAAACTGCCCTAACAAGGAATCACTAGTTCACATCAGGGGTTTGACAGTGTTTGACTGCCTGGTACAGGGCAGAGCGAATCGTTAACAACAACAATACAGTAAGTATGGCCGATGTTGTGGAGGGCGACTGTCTGACAATTACTAAATCCTATCATAATACATGCTCAGAAGTTTCCACTCTTCTTTGTACATTCTGTAATGGATACAAGCCAAAACTGAAATGAAAAAAAAAATTTACGAAATCAAGACTATTAACGAAAACAATAGATAAAAAGTGTCCAACGAGCAGTAATATATACTAAAAATATTTACCTTGAATTAGCATTCATGGTAATGAGTGTGTGTAGCGTTGTGAGTACGAAGGGACTGGTATTCATACCTTCGTTTACTCCTGGTAACTATATCAACTAGCTAAGCAATAGGGTTTAATTTTTCTATTTTTGTAAGAATTCTTTTCCTTAATCTGACTCTATCCTCATTTAGCTGCACTTGTCCTTCATTTGTATCTATTGCGTCTACTTTCATTATCATACTGTACATCATTAGCGTCATGCCATCTGCAATCACCATCATCATCACTACGGTCATTTGCAATCGTAAGCTTCATTCTCAGTCATCACTACATCAAATGCATTCCTCTTCCCTTTCGCTGCATTCATGACCCTCCGCATTCACCATCGGCTCAGCTGCACTGGTCATCATGACACCTCCCATGTATAAATCCATTCATAATCACCACCGGTCCATCCACATGCACCGCCACCTCA
>JAUUEG010151774.1:0-10525 GCA_032361445.1 Panulirus gracilis | reverse complement strand
ACACACACAAACACACACACACACACACACACACACACACACACACACACGTGATATCCGTAAGGGATTCACACAGTAACCAAACACGCATGATATTATGCTGGATCGCATGTGGTAGATCACACAGCAAATATACAGGGACACGTATACTGGAGAGATGTACATTCATCAGATATCCAACATGGGTTATACGGAGCACAACATATACACATTGCAGGCACGAGCATGATGCTAAAACTCGGTACAAGATGTATGCTGTTGGAGACAGGCCAACACTACTCAGAGGGAGCATGACCCACTGTGTACCTATATAAAAAACGGATGTGACCCCGTCAACCATTCCATCAGATAACACAGGACCCCGCCATCTACTGGGCCATGCTAAAACTGGCCCCCGTCAACCACATCAGGCCTTGCCTCGGGGTTTGATTGGATGACGCACTTGTGCGTATGTATGTATGTATGCAGATGAAACATCGCGCAGGTGCAAAATTTTAAAACATTCATGCATACATATGTGTATATGTAAGTAAATGTACACAGTTTTACATCTAAAGACTCACACACACACACACACACACACACACACACACACACACACACACACACACACACACTCACTCTTATGTTTCATTTCCCTCGTGTTTTTTAGCCCTAATCTGAGAAATGATTGTTGCCACAAACAATGATTAATTCATATGTTCACACAAGTCAACTAATTCATTCTTGTTTCTCTGTAGTTCTCATGACACAGCAATAGATAGATGGTGCTCTAAATCCATACCTTCCGACTGCTGTGTAAAACTTCGATAGAAAATATTTAGACAACGAAAATTAGGAAAGAAAGTGAGAACGATCCCCATCAGCCGTAATCTCTTCACTTAATCTCACTCATCTCGGCCTCATCTCAGCTTCATCCTGCGCCTCTTTGGTAAATTTATCCAACGGTAAAAAGTCCTTCATGGGAAGATATGTTTCTTCCTAATTCCGGTTCCATTATGCCTCACGTCTTGTTATTACGGAAGCTCATTTGACTAGGGCGGCTCCCGGCATCCAGACGCTCGCTTGACTGCAGTATCACACGCTGAACTTACGGTAAATTGACTAAGTTTACAGTATTTAGATACTCGCTTCATACAGAGGTTCGTGGTAAAAAAAAAGAAGAAATCCACGGTTTCTATGATAAAGAAGCTCCTTTGACTGTACGTTCCCTGATGATATGTAGATTATATGTTGTATGTATTGGCTTTACGGAGCAATTGTTATACCACGCATGAAAGATACAAAGTACGACAACATTTCGTGTCTTGATGGTAGCTTGACTCTACAGTATATATTGACTTACAGTCCACAGACTTTCATCTGATTATACAGCTGCACATACAATGTAAATGCTCATGAGACCGGTCACTAACCCCTGGTTTGTAGATCTTCGCTTGACTATAGCGATGCCTAGCTAGTACAGACACTCATTTGATTCCGTTAATTCTACCACAACAAACAGATGCAACGTTTACATATTTGTACTTTACGGCGATACTTGCACTGGGATGGTCCGTGGCTGCTGGCGGTCGGGTCATCATGGTGAGCAGCAGTGAGGGTGTGGTACTGGGACCTGGTCGTAGTAGTGAGGGTGTGGTACTGAGGCCTGGTGGTGGTGCGGCTCATTCGTCTGACGACGGGGAGCATTAAGCGGGCAACGGAGCGTAGCAGTACCGCCTCAGCCTCCAATTATGAGAGGGATGCTGCGTCTGGCCTGGCGGGAGTCTGCCTCCCTCCTGCAAATAAAGTGCATGACATGCTCCGCTGTACAAATGTTTTGCTCAATTTTGTTTTCTAAAACAGAAGTAATCACTTTACCATCCTTCACTGTTATGGTCCTCTTCTAACATGTGTTATCTACAATTTTCAAAGCTAAGTCTCGTCTCGGTGATATCCTTTAATGTTTTTATCATCAAAGTTTATTCAGTGGATCTGCGGCTCAAACAGGAGCAACACAGCTTTTGTTTGTTCGAAGATATGACAGCAAATAGTCGCTGGGAGGTAGAGGTCCTGCTGCATCATGTCAGGTACTCTCGAGTATTCTTATGTGTGACCAGAACGTATTTACTCACTCGCAGCCAAGCCTTAAAAGCCTTACATTACTGTTATCATGATACTAGACCTTATACTTGTTTGTGATAACCCTGCTTGTGTCATACAGTGAGTAGTTCAGGGGTTCCAGCCTGCGGTGGCAGTCCTCCTCAGTTCCAGTCCACTGGAAACACGTCATAACCAAAGACCAAGAGTGCAGAAAAAGCCTGAGCATAACTTGATTATGTCGTAGCTTCACACTACATGGAGGAGGGTTTACTGCGTCATGCTAACATCACAGGAAAAGTCTCTCGTCTCAACACTTCCCATTGCGAGTTTGACACAGAAACACCGTGTCTCACCGGGCTCTTTAGCAGAATTCCATGTTTATATTTAATTTAACAGATGTTCAAATTGCATGCAATACCTTACGTAGACATACCTACGTATAGTTCGTACCTGCTGGTCTATGTATGCAGCTGCATGGTCGGCTAGTTGAAAGTCTGATGAACTAAAAGTAAACAGCAAATTCTGTCTGTGAGTTCGGACATTTGAGACACACTTCTATTTCAGTGTATTGTGTCCAGAAATCATAACTCACAAGTTGAACACAAGTTTAGGAAACTCGAAACAAAAATATTTGCACAACGGACGATAAAAATGAAATCCTGTTAAGACTGCGAAGATAATAGGTCTTGGAGGAATGAGAGGGTGCAGTTAAAGCTATAATCTTTCTCATCAGCCGCCAATCTCACCAAAATTTAATGATTTTATAACGAAATTGGAAAATTAGCTTATAAGGTATATCACATTTCCCCATGTTGAGATTATATTACGTGAGGTGAGGCAATGGTGGTGAGGGAGGTGGTATTGATTGTGATGGGGGAGGACGGATGGTGGGGATGGTGGAGATAGTGATGGGGGTGGGGATGATGGAGAGTTTAGTACACGTTGCAGTGTGGAGTGTAATGGTGTCATGATGGTGATAGTAATGATGATATTGGTTGTAGACGTCGATGATAATGGTAACAGTCATGGTGATATGGTGGTACTAATGATAAAGATATTAGCTATGATGATGATGATGATTCTATACGAGGGTATCATGAGATGGCTGGTTGTAGAAATGTAAAAGAATGTTGGGAGATGATACAGGCGAATGAAAATGACACCTGAAAGTGACAGGTCAGTTTGCAAGTGAAAACGATAGATGAAGATGACATGTGATGACGACATCTTTAAGTGAAGGAAGAAGATACAGTGCAGGAGACAGGCAGGAATAACATGCTTTAGAATAGAAACGAACGAAAGTATTTCATGATTAACTAAATAACATTTGCATCTGAGCTTCCTTGCCTGCGGTGAGGGAAGAAAAAGAAAAATTGTTTCTTATACAACGAGCAATTTACTGATGATTTCTTTTCTTTTTTCCTGTTTACAGGCCACTAGCCTCAGGCAGGTTCCTATCACTCGGGTTGCAAGTCTCTCGCCTGCTCTCTGAACCCTAAGATCTCTCGGTCGATACACGGGCGTTCATGCTAGAGATGCAAGTTGCAGCTGAAGACACTAAACATATACACCACAGTTGATCTTTGCTCACTCCACTAAGACAGAGACACACCATCACTACACATCTTTTCCTGTGATCCCGACTGATAGACTTGGTTAACTTCCTGAGCGCTGAGAGAGCCCCACGACCTATGGCAATGATAGAGAGTTCATAACGCTATGCTATACTTCAGTAATACCATGTGAGGCTCAACAAGTGAGTGTGACACAGTATGACTCAGGGACATCAATACTTGTAGTCACTTTACCTCTGCCTGTGGAGTGTGTCGTGGTGAGTACCTCCAGGCTCCCGAGTACCTGACCGAAACTTTCATTGTATAGATCTCACAAGTTTATCTAAGGATGATAGAGAGCGTACACTCACTCATGAGGAAACTCAGGACATCATGCTCATCAATAAACCCAGACTGACAGGTCATCAACAGCAGACCCTGATTGTCGTCTTCACCAACTAGGCCACAAACTTTGATCCCCTGCAGACATGATTGGTCACTATCACTCTCACATATTCAAAATCAAGTTCACACATATAGACTGACTTGTAATTACTTATACTAACATAAAGTTGATTCTGTCATAGTTTACTTCAGAGAATATTCACTTTCCGGCCATTGCAGTTGGCTGGGAGAAACAAGAATGACGCCTTTGAGCATTAAATATGAAATATTTAAAGCGTATGTGTTGGTATTGTCTGTAAACGTGGACTAATCAACGATACAAAACGATATTAAAACAAGGAGGATGCGAAACACAGAGGCAAAGGAGAACTGTTGTGAGGAACATAAAAAGATTAAACAGGAACGAAAACTCCCGTTGACGTCAGTTGTAATTATCATGCTGAACGTTAGATTCCAACATTAAACTGTGTTTCACTTCAGCTTTGGAAGTCTGACGTAATGAACACCAAGAATTTGGAACTCGCTAATCACAACAACATACAAGACGTGCAGGAAAAAATCTGCTGCTTCAGAAAGGAAATGTAAACATGAAAAATTCTCCGGGAGAAAAAAGATCACAAACACACAATATCAAATGTGCTCAAGAGTTTACTGTAGGGAAAAGGCGCAAACAAGCACTAACAGACAACACTCTACTGATTTTCACTATTCGTGCAAAACTCATTTTTCCCTCACAACCTGGGTTCCTCCTTGCCTCATTAGTTGCGTTCTTCTTCAGTTCAATGCTTGGGTTCTTCTTTGCCTCACTAGCTCGATCAGGGCTTCACTTACCCTCGCCGTCTCAGATAGCATATGTATAAAGATACTTGGAGGATGTTTGAGGTTGAGCGAAGAATCTTTTCCTGAAAATACAGTGTCGCTTGTAGGCCTAAGTATGAAGCAAGTAAGTCGCCCGAGTTAGTTATAGGTTCTTCTTGGCCTTTTAAAGGCTTCATTTCCCTCCTGTTTGATGAAGCTGTTTCTCGTATATGTCAATCTCCTCAACGTTCAGTTTCCACTTCTTTCCTCCATCACGCCATCCAGTACTGAATATTCATCTCTTTTATACACTTCATTCTCCATCTATGTTCTTACTTCTAGGTATCTCGTATTGATTGTGTCATCCTTCCATCACCCTTCCGCTTCCATCTATGTCCTCATATGACCCCTCAGGGCCACGTGGAGTGCCAGAATCATCAGCCGCACTAAGTATTACAGATGGAACCTGCCTGGCTATCGTGTTCTCTGGTGCAGTTTTCTCGACCAGTCCTCTTGTCGTAATTCGAATTTCATCAGCGTCTCCAGGTCGGCGCTCAGGAGAGTACTACCTTCCTTGGTGAGTGGGGTGGGTGAGGTAGAAGTGGGCTGAGTGAGGCAGGAGCGGGTTGAGTGAGAGAGGAGTGGGTTGAGTAAGGTGGGAGTGGGTTGAGTGAAACAGGAGTGGGTTGAGTGAGACAGGAGTGGGTTGAGTGAGGCAGGAGTGGAGTAGGTGGGGTAAAGTGTTGGTCAGACAATCAAGAATCAGGCCAGTAGGGCAGCCAGCCAGAGTGTGTGGTTGCATCACTATCATTATATCCAGCATCTCAGTAGTAGTGTCCACAAGGCCTTCCCTCTTAGCTCATGTTTGAAATATGTACATTCGTTATTTTCTGAGGAATTATAACTTTTTCTAATATTCAGGTCATCATACAAACCTTCTATTTACTCGTATCATTCTGATCTTACCATCTAATCTTATATTATTCTGGTAAAAATATTTCCTTCTCCTATTTTCAAACGAAAATATCTTACAATGCATTTTTCTTCTCCATATCAAATCTTAACAACGATTCTATGGTAAATTTTGTTCACCTTATGGTCTTATCTTTCTCATCCCAATAATCCTTCCTACCATCCATCCACCCTCTACAGACCTTCCCTCCTCCTTCCCCTGCTCGACCCTCCATCACCCTGGCCGCAGTATGTGGTGGGAGGGAGGGCATCTGGACTCCTTGGCCAGCTGGGAAAGCGAGTAATGGTATATAGTAATGATGGAGTATATTTCTATACACAGACAGAAAGACGGAAGTCTTCATCTCGCTACCCACATTCTCAAGTGTTGGGAGGTTGTTGGTGTTGTTGGTGGTACACACACACACACACACACACACACACACACACACACACCGAGAGAGTGAGAGAAAGAGAGGTACAGTGTGAGTGCGTATTTCAAGTGTTTTTCTGGGTTTCTCCCCAGCCATGACACCATTCCCCAACATCAACATCTTCCCTGCAGCTCTGAACACAGCCTCTCCAGCTGTCCTGAGGTAAGGGTAGCAACTATACAATGATAGATATTTCCGAGCTGTTAAGCACCCAAATAAACTCTCGAATTTCAATTTGAATAATTTGTTTTAGAAATCATGTATGAGTTATTATACAACGAGCTAAAGTGCGCACTTAGGAATTAAAGATGAAGACAGATAAAATTAATGGATACTCATGCATAATAACAAGGAGGGACATTTACTACCAGTGAGGAAAGAAATTCATCACTATTTAATGAGAAATAATTCATTATCATACGGTTATCTTTGCTGGATGGTCTTAGCCGATGGTACAAGTAACGATGATAGTTGATGGCTATCTTCCCAGGAGACGAGATCTTGTAAGGTCTGTTTCATGAGTATGATGCTTCTTGTCTTCCTCTGAGCAGTCGTTATGGTGAGTCATTCATAGTAAACAACTCAGATCATTCAAGTAAACGATGGTGCCTCATCCTTGGGTCACCCATGATACGCCTACCATTGTGAAGGGTAACAGATGGTCGATAATGTGAGGTTGGTTATGTATATCATACGTGGTAAATACACAGTAGGTCACCTACGGTTAACTGTTGATTGTTGGTCAACATCATGTGACACTGGTCACTCACGATAGGTCTTCCATGGTAGGCTGCACTTCTCAGTAATCATCGTATGCTATGATGGAAAAGCCATTCATGGTAGGTCGCCCATGGTAGGTCATTTATTGTGGATATCTTACTGTTAACGATCCACAGGCAATGTATGTCTCTTCATCTTCCTTCAAACGCTAATATAAACGACCTGCGTGTCTGATGAGCAACTTAGAAGACGAGATGCAATGAGGGTCAATTCGCCAGCCAATAAGAAGACAAGATGTCATAAGATTGTCACATTGTCAGCCAATGAGAAATTGAGATGTAACGAGAGTCATTTTGCTGGCCATTGAGAAAACGAAATATGGCGAGAGTTCCTTAGCTTCTTTGTTAACCAAAAGAACGATATGTTGTCATGCTCAAGAACCGTGTGAGCAGCAACGGAGGGCAAGCTGAGATTATAGACAGGATCTTCCAGACTCATGAAGGTACCTTTCAACCGAGTACACAGTGTTTACATTTCCTTCAAACATGGTCTTACTTTTCAATTATTCCGTTTAAGAGTTTCGTGATGAAAATGCAGTTTGTTTACATGAGTCTTGAGATCAGAAACTGTTATCAATAGGAAGCGAGATAAGCCATATCAGGATATTTAGTTGGTTCAGTTCACCTTAGGTAAGCGACCTGCATTCGTAAGACAATGATGATAGAGATAAGTATAAGAAATGGATGGAAGTAACAGACAGTTGATGAAGTGTATGGTAAGTTGTGTGAGTCTGTACAGTTTGTTGACATCATCTTGTGCACTCACAACGTCGGTGAAACGTTCAATCGTACTCGCTGACTTCTCTAAAATCACTGGAGCACTCAGTGACGCCAGTAAAACATTCACTTACATTCGCAGACGTCAGTAGAAATGTTTGCTAGCACCCGTTGACGCCAGCAAGATGCTCAGCAACACACTGACGTCAGCAAGACGCCTAGCGGCACTCACTGACGTCAGTGAAAGGTTCGGCCCTCCGTTACAGAGGAACTCATCAGCTGAGTCCGGCTCGCTGGCTGAAAATGATAGCAAAAAATTCAGGGGTAACAGAGGCGAACATTCTGTCAAAAAGAAAAGACGAAGTAGGGGTTGTTTTGTGGCGATGTTGTTCCGAGAATGTTGGGGGAGTTTTTGTTAGCACTGGGGCAGATGGTTGCTTTATCGACGTATGGGAAACCTATAATTGAGTTGCAGTTTTATAAGCCTTCTGAATATTTCAGAACTAACTCATAATCGCTACCAGTAATGAAAGGATAGAGAATGCCATTTTTCCCCCGTAAATGACTGAAATATCTGTCCAAAGCAGATATTGCTCTTAATGCCCTCTTATTAAGGCAGATTAATTCCTGGTTGTTATCACATTAGGCAGCTCCGGTGTCCGTGCCAGATGCCGCGCTACTGTAGGTCTGGTTGTGGTGCTTCTTGCCACACAACTGATGTTCCTCTATACTGACGTTTGTGCCCAAAAACATGGGTCCCTCTAAGTTGTGGTTCTTGATGGAAAATCCATTACTTTTTGCTTAGGTTTTTGCCAGTATATCTTGGTCTCTGTATACTAGACCACAGACCAGAAAACCTATGTCTCTCTTTGTTTAGATTCTCGTCAGAGACCCGGGAGTCTGTCTGCCGAGATTCGTGACAGTAAACTTAGATCTGCAGACGCTCCTTGCTGCATAATGGCAAACTATGGTCCCATACCAGCTCCCTCCCCTCTTGCCGCAGAGGTGACAGAGAACGTTCCAAGACCAGACCAGACAGCACAAAGCTCGCACCTTCTGCTCTTAACCATTATTTCCAGCAATGTATTTCCAGCAGCGATTCCGTTTCTTTCTCCACCAGCCTGCATATGGAACTTGTATCTAACTGGACGACCATTTAATTCCCGTACCTTTCTGTATATTTGATGTTCATAGTTAATAGTTAATGATTCTCATATTCAATAATGTTCAACACATGAAAGCATAACGAAAATGCAGAAATAGTGATGATAAATAATAGTAATAGTGATGATGATAATAACAATGATAATGATAACAGTAAAAATAATAACGATAATAATAATGATAATGATAATGATAATAATGATAATGATAATAGAAATAATAATAATGATAATGATAATAGTAATGATAATAATAATGATAATAATAACAATAATGTAATCAATGTAATAATACAAGTACGATAGTAAGATGATGTGCAGCCAGGTATACTCACGTTCTGTAACATGAGTCGTGTCTTGTAACAACACAGTGAAGAGTTATGATAACGTACCAAGGCGTACAGTAAAGCTCTTGGATATCTAAAGCATATGAATGATACGATATTTCCCCTCACAACGTACGCCGCTGCCCAGTAATGTACAGTAATGCTCCGTAACATTTGATATTTTCTCAAAGTAATGTCCAAAGATGTATGATATTACCCACCAACCTAAGATGAAAATCCCAAGTTGCAGATGTAAAGTTCTGCATTATCAATTAATGTCCTACAGAGACCTACAGGTCAGGATGATACTCGACAACGGATTCAACGCAAATGGCACTCTTCACAATCCACATGGGTTTCTCCAATCCAATGGAGGTATTCGCCAATCTCTTGTGATATCCACAACTAGTCCTAGCATCCCAAAACATACGATACAATAACATCCTAAAACATACGATAGCCTTGCATAATATACGTTATTACCTCGTAACGCAAGACATCGTACATATCCAGAACGAACAATAGCGTCCCGCAACGAACAAAGCCATGCTCCGGGGCCTGGAACATCCAGGGGATAACAGAGCGCCTTCTATCACCAAAATAACTATCTTACGTAGAATAGCGTTACATAGTAACTCACCCACAATGAGCGATCCCTCCCACAAATTTGCAGTAACTTTTTAGACAGTGCGGTGGAGCTAAATGAGAAATGGTGTTTCGGGAGTGAAATTACCGTTTTATTTCAAACTTACTTGAGAAGTTAATCCGAATCCTGTGTTGGATTTACGCTGGCTAGTAAACATGCTGGAAATCAAGCTGACCTGTTAACATTATCGATATCAAGCTGGCCAGTTAACAGGCTGGATATCAAGCTGGCCAGTTAACGGGCTGGATATCAAGCTGTACTGTGACAGTAAGTAGGTGACTGTGGCAGTAACTGTGGCTTAACGTTATCCTCCCTATGTTGTAACGTTATGGTGACTGTTTGTTTTGACTGTACCTCAGGTTATGATGATGAGTGAAGACCGTCTGTAGCACATAATGTGACGTGACTGTGAGTTAAGGTGTTGCAGTGACTGCTAGGAAAGAGTTACCAGTCCCCTAGGGTTAGGTCGAGTGTCAGGTAAGAGAGAGGCGTCTCCTGGGGTTATGTCCACAAAAGCTTGCAGAAAATGTGGCGGGGTTCGTTGTGTCTGTAGTCAATTTTTTTGCAGGCGTGACTGCTAAAACCAATCTTTATTCCACATATAGTGTTATAAACCTGCTGTTAATCCATGCTGACAACATAAACCGACCTTTGATCCACGAATGACAGAG
>JAUUEG010151664.1:0-10532 GCA_032361445.1 Panulirus gracilis | reverse complement strand
TGAAAGGGTGGGAGCAAGGGGCCGGAGCCCACCTCCTTCTTGTATTTCAATTTCTAAGAGACGAAACAGAAGAATGATCCAACCAGGGAGTGCTCATCCTCCTGGAAGGCTCAGGCTGGGGTGTCTAAATGTGTGTGGATGTAAACAAGATGAGAGAGGAGATAGATAGTATGTTTGAGGAAAGAAAGTTGGATGTTCTGGCTCTCATGATTTTAATGACCCAGGCCTAAACATGCAGGAGAGTGAAAGGCGTGCAATGGATAGTGAATTGGAACGATGTGGTATACTGGGGTCGACGTGCTGTTAGGGGACTGAATCAGGGCATGTGAAGCGTCCAGATTAAACTATGGAAAGGTCTGAAGGGTATGCTTGTGGAGGAGTATTTATGATTTTAGTGCATTGCACATGACAGCTATAGAACTGATGTGGGCGAATGCGGACTTTACTCGTATGTTCCTGGCGCTATCTCGCTAACGCAGGAAACAGCGAGCAGGTATGAAGAAGATGGCAATAATGATACATATGTATATTTGTTCGCCGTTCTGCGCGTTAGCCAGGTAATGCCTGGAACAGACGAAGATGAATTTTATCAACTCGCATTAATTCTCTCGCTGTCATGCGTAATGCATCGAAACCACAACCCCTTATCCACAACCAGACCCCAAAGACCTTTACATGATCATCCCCAGCCGCTTCACATGCCCTTGTTAAGTCCATTGAAAGCACGTCGCCCCAAATATACCGTAATGCTCTATGACACTCTATCCTATGAACGCCACTCACCCTTCTGTATGTTCAGGCCCTCATCACTCAAAATCTTTTTCACTCCATCCTTCCATCGTCAGTTTAATCTTTCCCTTCTCCTTACCCCCTCCTCTTTTGACACGTCTCCATCCTTTTTATTAACGTCTCCTCATTCATTGTCTCCATATGTCTAAACCATTGTAGCATACCCTCTTCAGTTCTCTGAACAACACTCTTTTTATTACAACACATCTTTCTTACTCTTTCATCACTTGCTCGATCAAACAACCTCGCACTACACAGTCACCTTGAGCATTTCATTTCCAAAATATCCACCCTACTTCGCACATCCTCATCCATACATCATGCCTCGCATACCCAACATCTATGGGACGCCTGTCTTCAAACATACCCATTCTCGCTCTCTCAGTTAACATCTCTACACATCCCTCAGTGCTCCAAGAACCTTTGTCTCCTCACCCACCCTGAAACTCTCTTCTGATTCCATCTTTCCATTCGTTGCCATATCCACTCCCAGGTACATGAGTGCCGTAGTACTTCATTCATTCGAAACTACTGATAATATTCGATGAAGCCTTCAAAATTTCGAGCTTCCTCTTCTTCATCCTGCAGTAGCATGCATTAAGTGTGGACATCTTTATGGCAAAGGTTGTCGGTCTGAAACAAACCAGACTGGAAATGGAGGAATCAGTCCGCCGACGACTCTGTAACATTTGCGCGGTGACTTACCAGGTCCCGCTGCTGACCGCGCATGCTATAAATCGCACACGCCATTCACTGGGGAGACTTTGACCAAACTTTACGTCATGTCCGCCTACTCCTGCGTGGGGAGAGCTGCTCCAAGTATCACAGTAAACTGACACTATGTAGCTGCAGGTCTGTGATACGTCGGTGGACAATCGTGATCAATTGGCGAGGAAAAATCAAACAGTGTTATTCGCAGTCAAGCGGGATGAGTCGGCAGACGCTACCTCTTTTAAGTCTCAGTTCCACGTCGTTGCTCTGTACCTGAATGTAGACTCGATTGAAGATGAATTCCTCCTATGTCATGCAATGGAAACGACCACAAATGCCTGAGGATGTTGTGGGTTACGTCACAGCAACTCCTGCAGAAGGTAGGCATATCGTTAGATCAGCGCGGGTGGTGTGTGTGTGTGTGTGTGTGAGTGTACTGAAGGTGCCCCAACGATGCTCGGGTTATGTATGGGTTATCTCACAAGTGTCGAAGAGGTGAATGCCAGTGTCTCAAGATACCAAATGAATCATTCATAATGATGCACTTGCTTAACAAATGCTTCCTCAAGACTTGCAATTAGTGATAACAAAATGTTGTACTGATCAACAAAGAGGCACTCGAGTCCAGCGAGTTATACAGGGGTAACGAATTGGCTCGCGCTTTGGATGAAACTAAGACAACAACTGGCAACGTTCATAGGAGCTCAGATTAGATATGAATTTCAGTCATCACTCATCATCGAGAATTCGAGGTGGGTTCTTCCTTGCCTACCTCAATGATATCGTTCGAGCACTCGGTGGACTGAATCTGAAGCTTCAAAGGAGGCGCAGCAAACCACTGTTGCCAACAATGACCACATAAGCGCTTTCACCGCAAAGCTTAAACGGTGGAAGAGAAGAGTAGATACCTGACACACACACACACACACACCAGCAATCCACAATCTCAGCGTGGACCTCTTGTTGACGCAACTGTTGAACCGGATTTGCATTGCATTATCAGAGCGCCTGCGTTCCGTAACCAATAATTTCAAGCAGCATATACCTGGAATCGAGGAGGCTAAGTATAGTTATACCACCCACAAGAGATCCTTTCCGATGCCAATTGGATGAAATGCCAGACGACTTGCAGAAAGAGTTCTTGGACTTTATCAACGAGACAGGAAGAGCGCAGCACATGATGAGCAAAGACCAGTAAGAATATTTTGCAAGGCGAGTCGCTTCGCCTTAGGATATCTCATTCCCTTGTATATACCTTCGCGGGTGTGGTCTCCCTGCACTACGTACCAGCGATCAGGAAGCAATACCCACCAAAGCTGGTCATTCGGCCGAACGTTCTTGCTCATGGCTGTAGAAGCGGTCTTCGGTCTCTCGTTAATTAGATATTTCTACTTTTTCGGTGTTTCTGATAAAAGATCTGCCCGATTCAGGTTATTCATAATACACCAGCTGTATCCATTTTGTATATTGCCACCAGTATTGTATGTGTTACGAGTTCGCAGTACTTGTACTGTCTCCACACTGATGTGCGATTGAGCCTTGATAACTGTGTCTCCAACTCCTGGATGAGCTGGGGATTGTCCACAGATCAAGCAGGTGACGCTGACTAGTTCACGTACAAGAACCTTTGGTCATGATGGCTGACGTTGACTAAGATGCGCAAGAAAATGTTGTGTTGACGATGCTTCGCAAACGACGCCAGCATAAGTAAAATAAGAAACACAAGCCAAAAAGAAAATGGGAGAAAAAGATATATTATCTAGCGAAGACTTTAATGGAATTAAGTAAAAGAGAAAGAAATTCAAGCAACTAGCTCATGGAAAGATACATGAGATGCTGGTTACATTGTACAAAGGGAAGGAAATTTTTCAGATTTAAAGAATTGTGGGTAGCCCTAAATGTGAAGATGTTAGAGTATGGAGAAAACGCTGAGAGTATATTGTTATCTGGTCAAGTAATGAGTGGAGTGATAATGAGAACATAAACCACGAGAGAGAGATCATAGTAATGATGAAGCGGTTTGATACTTGCATGAAAAGCAGACTTGAAGACTTGCAGTATTATACGGTCACCACCAAAACTAGGAAAACTTAGCGAGCTAGACAAAGGTTCAGAAACACTTTACAAGTAAAATACAAGGGATAGAGCATTTGATTCACCGTAAGATATTAAAAGAATTCTAACTCCACAGCCTAGAGAGAAGAGAAAGAGAAAGACGCATATGATGATGATGATGATGATACACTCTTGGCAAGAACCTGACGGGGTCATTATAACGGACGATCTAAGAGTACCAGCTACGAAGTAAGATTAAATGTCAGCCATAACACCTACGAACTCGCCATAGACGTAACCAAACTATAATGTATGAGAGCCTACCGAGAAAGATGGAACATGCATGGGATAACTCACAGTTAAACGATGAGAAGGTTTCTTGGTAAAAGGCTCCAAATGCTCCAGATGAACCCGGGATCGATAATTTAATGAGATGTGCGTGGTGGCAGAGAGAAACAGACTCATTAATCAGTCAAGACGTACGGTGAGCGCTACGTGCTAGTCTCACCTAATGGCCCACAAAATATCTAAGAAGGAAACCGTGGGTAGGTAGGTACACACTCTCTCTCTCTCTCTCTCGTATGGTAATACACATATATATAAGGCATCATCTTTCTTGCACCGAAGGTGCACACAACCTGTTGCATCTGTGGTGTGGAGGAGGGACGACAGACGAGCAAGACAAAGACCAATCTTTTGTCCTGCTTGAGGTTCATAGTGAACCTTGAACTATGGACAGTAAATGCTTCCGAACGACTTCTTAACACTTTTTTTTCTCCCTCCTCCTCCTCCTCCTCCCGGTGGACGAAGGTTTTGGGTTAAAACGTCTCGTCTTTGTGTCCAAAGAAAAGAACGTCCGGTGACGAATATCTTTATATGCAGCAGCTGTACAAGAGCTTCATAGCCATACGTGCCTGGAGTGCTTTTACTCTGGGTCTTTCGTGACGTGTTTCTATATCCACAGTAATACCAAGCAAAAATGATAATAAAAACTGTCTTTAAAGTTTTATTCTTTACTAATTTCTAGATATTATTTTTACGTCTACTTTCTTTTTCTAAGTGAGATTTGATAATTTCTCGAATATTCTTAAGGAAACGTGTCTCGTGTATATTAGTATTTGCATCTATTTTTAAGTATCGTTTTCTCATTATCATTTTTAGTGAAAAGAAAATGAGTAATTTTTTTTTCGTTATCGTCATTTTCAGTTTGATTCTCTTTTTAAGCCAGATGTGATAATTTTTCTGATCATTTTAAGGAAACACTTCTTGTATATACGAGTATTTTCACCTATTATCATCTAACACCAGTATACTTTGCCATTCCATTTTCTAAAGTCTTCCGGAGGACTTAACAACCCACGAACGAGTAGCGTAAAGTAAACATGTCGAGACTTTGGGCAAATAGATTTCGAAGTTTGATCTTTACACAAAGAAAAAAAAAAAAGAAGAAAGAATCGTCCTTCACTCTTAGATGTAATTGGTCTCACCTTCAACAAGCTTTACCGTGGTTACCCACAAGCGTAGCTGTTGCCTAACTCAACGAGGTCAGCGCTTAAGGTATTTTAAGTGACGGTCACCCCATCGGGTCCTTAGCACAATGGGGAGACTTGAGTAATGGCACTTGCCATATCATGACAAGGACCTGGTCTTGACCCTCGGGAGGCCAGAGAGCCAGATCACACGGGGGCGGGAGTCCTTGCGGACCGGTTGTTGGGTGTTGGTCCAACGGCATCTCGCACAGCTCGGCTAGTCCATTACTACGC
The DNA here is from genome assembly GCA_032361445.1 of Panulirus gracilis. NCBI lineage: Eukaryota > Metazoa > Arthropoda > Malacostraca > Decapoda > Palinuridae > Panulirus > Panulirus gracilis. The sequence continues at coordinate 5,214 of JAUUEG010151664.1, read as the reverse complement.
GAACACAACACGCAAGTGTCCGTAATGGCAGGTTTCGTAGACACTGCTGATGACTAAGGGACGCAAATGGGCCCGGAATACCGGGTGAACTCGCAGAAAATTGAGGGAAATTAGTATTAAGCTGTAAGGCAATTTCCTCTTTTTTTTCTTTTGGCAAGACGAGGAAATCTCCTTTGCCTACGGCTCTGATGTCGTCACTTATACCATAAAGTCGCGTTATGTGATAGTTTTGGAAACTTTCAAAATATATATATATCAGAAGTTATACCATTGAGACCTGTGATGAGTGAGGTCAGTTTTTTCTTCTTTCTGATGATGAGCGAAGGCTGCTGAATTGATAAACCCTAGCTTCGTAATGTGACAGACTCTCTCTCTCTCTTGCAATACCGGAGGAGGAGGAGGAGGGGGAGTGTGTGTGTGTGTGATGTGCAATATTGCATCAAGCCATTGCGCAGCAACCTGTATCACTCACACGGGCTTGAGATGTTAAGTCGACCGACGTGTAATTTGTTTGGAATGAATGAAGGCAGCAAAACTTCCCCCCTCGCCTGTAAACACATAATCACCGGTTGTGAAATACCCCGGCGGTTTAAAACCATCGACGTTTTTGCGCAATCTGGTAATTGTATCTCTTGTTGTCTCCCCGTTTTCTATTTTTCCGACCAATTTTGTTCTTGTCGAATTCGTTTACTCCTGCAGTCGAGAAATGATTGTCGGGGAATTTCGTTTGGTCACAATAGCGCTACAGGGCGAGGGGAAAAAGTATATCTCCTGGGTAGAATTATGAGTTTCCAGTGATTTGGTTCATGGTTGTGACGAGGTTATCTCAATTGGGCTTCGTTTTGGCAAGGTCGGTCTGTCTCCCTCGTCTCCCCCCCTTGGGGACGATTGTATTTACTGCACATAATTTACGCTAAATAGTTTTTCTTTTTTTTTCACATTTAGCATTTGGAGTTGTGTATAAAATGCAGTCAGTGGATGATTCCAGCGAACTACAAGATCGCCATCACACAATACGATCAAAGAACCATTTATAAGCTTCGGTTCTACAGTGTTCAGAAAGCATCAAGTGTTCCAGCAGATAGATTGTGTCGTTGCGTTCAAGGTAAAATATAAATATACGTATATAAGAAAAAAAAAGCAGTGACACGTTCGGTAGAGTTTTGCCTCGGGGTTTCCCTGATAGACATCGATAGTTACCGATAATTTGAATCTTCAACCAGTCAAGAATCGTCGGATTTGGTCAACAATTCAGGAATTGCACATTACACTAAATTTTATACATATGGTAAGAAACAAAATAAGGTAAATCATGGCCATATATGTACTTGTTTAGGAAGCCAAAAAAAAAAAACTGACAGATTTTGAGAAAGCTTAAGGGAAATGTCACACGAACAGATGAGGTATATTGACTGATTATTTACATTTTTCTATTACTAAAAAACTTTAAATCATTTTGCGATAAAGGAAACTGCCAATGATGCCATCATCCCATATATATAGTAGCTTTATTATCGCTTGTACTGAGAAGTTACATTTGACTGTACAGTTACATACGTTGCCACTTTTGGGACGAGTAATTTTGAGCATCTCCTGTGCGAGTGTTGCCACACGAGTGTCTTGGACGGGCGTTGTCTTGTGAGTTACTGGTGACTGTGTGTGTGTTTTACCAGATTTGAGTCTTCGGCCGTAGTATTGCCACATGAGTGTCTTACTATGCGACTGTTGCCACAGGAGTTATCAGAGTCAATTTTATCTTGGTGTTCTCGGTTAAGTATATTGTCATATGAGTCTCTTTTTAAGAGTCGAGCGTCGCCATTTAAGTGTAACCGTTGCAAATGATGCCATACGGCGCAGGTTGTTGCCATATGAGCGTCATCGGCGCGAGGGTCATCTTGCATAAGAGATTTGCAATTGGTCATGGATGGTACAGCAGTGAAGCTGAGGATTGCAAGTGTTGCAATCCGTTGTCTAAGTTCCTTATCATATGACTCCATCTGTTTGCCACTCCATTAGTCGCTTGATCATCAAAGTACGCTTTCACTTCTCTTTCGTTCAATTTACATCGCTCATTCGTTTTCATTTATATCTTTTTATTTTTTTCTAACTCGGACCTTAGCTCATGGTCATTTTTTTACCTTCATCCTCTCCACACCAAAAATTTGTACGTGCAATTATTCTGACCTGAGTTTAATGGAGACAAGGTAGATCTTAAGCCAACATTAACCTGCTCATGGTAGAATAATGATGTAAAATATATACGACATATATTCTGAGTGGCTTGAGTCCGGCTGTAGTCCCCAGAATTGATTGCCTTAAGTGTACCCGTGTTATATGTCAAGGTTACACGCATGAATCACAGCTCAGTCCTCGTGATGGTGGTTGTCGGCGGCAGCAAGAGGTTGGTCTTCGATCCAAAAAATGAATTTCCATCTTGATATGGTGTATCATCCAGGCAAATATTTATTGAATAGACAACAATGAGTACATTAATAGTCCTCTCTCTCTCTCTCTCTCTCTCTCTCTCTCTCTCTCTCTCTCCACGGGTAGGAGAGTAGGAGGCCCTACCCTTCTCTCTGGGCCTGGGCCAGCACTCTGCTTTGAGGTAACGGCTCTCTCCTCACACCCCAGCAGGTGGGGCGGCTGTTCACGTATCTGATGGAGTAGGGCGGGGGACACCACCTTGGTTCTCCTTGATTTCTCATCAGTAAAATGTTCCTAATTTTTTCACGTTGTCCTTGGCTCTGTTGCCTCACTGGGTGTCGATCACGCGAACCGATCATATACGTAATGGCTACTAGCTACAATGCCTGCTCTTGTAGCTTACATCCGCTGCTCCGCTTATGGACCGGACGACTGACTAATTCTTCTTGTGCTTTGTCCACGTCAGCAGGGGAGTGTGTGTGTGTATGTGTGTGTGTATGTGTGTGTGTGTGTGTTTGTGTGTGTTATTATATGATAGATAAGAAGAGCTATCCTCTCTTGAGACTTCATTTTTTAAATTTTCTTTTATCATACAACTTTTGAACATTTTATATACACTATTAGCACTGCTACTTTCATAACTTAACCGATTCCCTTCATCCACCAGTGAAATAATATCAAATTGTTCCACACTTTTCTTGTGAGTTTACTTGCCCTTTTTCATGTGCTCTGGTGCTTTCTGTCTTTGCCTTTTTCGAAGAACTGTTTGCTGACGACCACATCAAACTGGATTAGAACTTAGAAGATGTGGTCAAGTCAACGCTTACTCTTCTCTCTTCCCTAGCGGATACATTCATTGCCTTTAGTCTCCCTCTGTAGTTCAATTCTTGATTCTGGTTTCATTTTTTGTTGCCCTCCTCCACATCTCCTCTATCAATTCTTTTTGCTTCTGGACGTGCGGGCACCAAACTCAATGATTTTCTAGACTTCGAGTCGATACATGCTGTTAATAGTTTGTTGAACATATCCATTTACTGGAATGATTTTGATATATATACCAGCAGACAATCTACCACGTCCACCATTCTCCAAAGGTGGATCTCTGTCGACAGGTTAGGTACGGTGTCGACTTCCGAAGCTCCCCTAACACACAGATTCCAGCAGCTTATCCCCTGCCAGGTGATGATCGTATCGAGGCCTACTTCCACCGTCTCTTGACCTCGTTCGTTTGCATTCACTCGAGGCGAATTTGATGAACCACATCTCAATCCAACTTTCAGAGCGTTCATCTAGGTTCCAAGGTAATCTGATGCAAACCCCACTATTCTTTACCTTTCTCATGACCATGGAATCATCGGCAAACACATTCAGGTACGAGTAAAAGTCCATATAGCAAGTCACGTCCATACATAGGTCAAGAGAAGCGATGGTCCCAAGACTGTATCCTGCGGCATGACACTGTTAGACCCAACCCATTTTGAGAAGGCTCCTCTCACCTCCGTCTTTCGTTCCCTTCCGCTAAGTTAATTTTCCATACATCGTCTGATGATCTCATTACCGACCTCCTATAAGGCGTCTGATGATCTCATTCCTTTTACCGACCTCCTATAAGGTATAGACAGTGTCGAAGCTTTCTGGCTGGTTGGGAACGCACAATCTAACCCATCATCACCATGTTAAGCATGACCTCCTTTCCCTGAATTCGTGTTCTCTCATTAAAGTAGTTTTTCCTTTAGCAAGATAAGTCATCCATTTATGAGGTGATTATTTTTTTTTTATTCCCAGTGTTCAACAAACCACACACGTCTCAGAGAGACCGGCACACGTGTGTAGTTCATAGCAATTTCTGTCTCCTTCCTCAAAGAAAGGAGTGACTTTTGCCCTCTTCGACTCCCCCGGCACTACATCCTGCTCCAGCGACTCGCTGAACGGTATTTTACGCGGCCTGTCAAGTGTAACTGCGCATTTCTCCAGCACACATAAAGAAACTTCGTAAGGATCACGAGCATTTATATGGGTCAAGGTCTTTTGAGTTGTCTGCTTCTGTCTTTTCTAGACTTCCTCCTCATTCCGGCTCGCTGGAGTTGGAAGCCTCCCAGTTTGAAAATATTTTTGACCTTGTTATTCACCTCCTCACGTCTATTTATTGTCATTCACAAACCCTTTGTACAGAGTACTGCAGCCTCATCAGCTGCTGCTCTTTAACCAACAATTTCATCATTATGAATTTACGGTAATTTTTTTTTTTTTGTACTATTTCCTCCCTTGTCCACAATATTGTATCGAGCGGTTCTCTCCTCCCTCAGCCTTATTTTGCTGCGCCCATTCCTTGTCATCTTAAATATTTCGAATGTTGGTTGGCTGTAGCGCCCCCTGTATCTCTTCTGTAGCACAGCCCTAAGTTCTTTTACTTTTCGATGTCTTTTACATAAACATTTCTCTCTCTCTCTCTCTCTCTCTCTCTCTCTCTCTCTCTCTCTCTCTCTCTCTCTCTAACCTTCCCTCTTCATGTCGCAGCTGTTGTAACTCCTTCATTGTAGATTTCGCTGAACCTTCCATAACAATGGTATAAACGTCAGAGCTATAGAGCTCCATATCGCATTGTATGTTCAGCTCTGTGTGGTTTCCACGATCATATCCACCATTTCGAGTACCCTGAATGTTCTTGTTAACTATATGATTATAACGGTAAAAGACCACTTTTTCCAATTAGGTTTCTCATAATTAATTTTTTTCACCAAGTGGAAAAGTAATCATATAGTCCTTGAGGTTCATTACGTGATTGTGTGT
>JAUUEG010151554.1:0-10533 GCA_032361445.1 Panulirus gracilis | reverse complement strand
TATACGAATTAAGAAACTGCCTATCACAAACACACACACACACCCAGACAGCTAGTAAACTGAAACAAAAAAATGACAAAATAATTAACAATTCAAAAAGACATGTAGGGGGAGAGAGGACAGAGGGGCACTGAAACAAATGACGTAATTACCTTTATGAACTCATGAAATGAGGTATCAGTAAGATGGACCACATCACTTGGTGTGTCAGCCCATATCTCATCTTTGGGTTTCTCTGGTGTCTTCCCAGGATTTTTCATGAATGCCACAATCCCAGCCTTATTGTTCTCCCCTTCATATGTGTACTTTGGGGCACCATTTCTGCAAGAGGACCCATTATCTAATACCACATTGCTGTACTTTTAATAAAAATCTTAACAAAAACATACAAAATTCATATATTCATTCATGGGTATCACAAAGGTGAAGTTCCGATACTCACTCAAAGTACATCAGTGTTGGAAAGCCTGTAATATTATACTTGATCCTGGCTGCGGAATTTTCTGGCTTATTTACATCCATGGCAACAAGGGTGTGAGTGTCTTTGAGCTCAGTTGCTGCTGAAGAATAGTCAGGCTTGAGGCGCTTGCAGAACCCACACCATGGAGCATAAAACATCATCATAAAAGATTTTTCCTTTTTCAATAACCTTGTAAGTGCCTGTAATGAGAGAAACAAGTTCACAGTTAACACATGGTAAAACATTTTATTGAAACAATAAATTTTTTGGAGGACTGACAAATAAAAACATTATAATATAATATTCGGGATGCACATAAAAGCTGACTCTTATACTTGACATCGGAAGTCCTTTTTAGAATTGTATATTAAAAAGGGATCAGTGTGGCACACTCACTGACATTAAGTGCACAAAAATTGAAAGACTACTCCTTTTTAAGCATGTTCTGCACAGTGATTCAGCAATAAATACACAATTTTCTGAAAGTTTTCATTAAAACAAATACAACAAATACACAAGTAATGCTTTATATTTCAGAGTTTTATATACTGGTAGTTTATTTGTTTTTTTATTTAAGAAATGGCAATAAGAGAGAGTGGTAAGACAGGAAAATTTAATGCATTTTACAAGTGGTGAAATCTGTTTTCAGGAAGGACCTATAACCAATTAGAATGGACTAAGGGATGTAATATCAGTCTTGCTTAAGGTTAATTGATTGAATAACAAAAAAAAATATCAATGAGGTGCTGTGTGAAAAGTAAGGAAAAAATGGAATGGAAATTGACTTTTTACCCAAAATGTTACTGGCGGAAGCAATTATGATCATATCAATACAAGATGGTAAAGATTGCGGGAAGAATAATTGGATGGTAATGTCATTCAAATTCTTCCAAGGGACTTTTTATGGTGGAAGGAGAAATGCAGAAAAACATATTGGGGTATGAAAGAAGGAACAAATGGGTGGCATAGGAAAATGGAAGAAACAGACACAAAAAAATTAATAAGAATTTGTCAGAGCAAATTACTGGGAGTAGAGATACTTAAAAGTGAAATGTTATCAAGAGTCATGGAGTGCACAAGTTCAAAAATACCAATGCAAACAATATATGTACATGTCTACTAACTTCAGAGTTTGATTTACCATATCATCACACCATAAATTTAAGTTTACAGAACACAGCATAAACAATGCAGCAAGGAATAACAAACTTGATACAGCCAGTCCCTCTTACACTAAAGGTGCAGCATATAATGTTGATAACAATGACAATACTCACATTTACATCATTAATATGAACAACATCTGCTCCTTGCTCATCCTCGTCCCATGGAATATCTCCAGAGGGGTCCCGCAAAAAGGTTGACATGGACTGGATAGTTTCTCTGCGGTCGTAGTCCTTGTGAAAATCCCCATCCTTGTAATGCTTTAGGATGTATGGACTTGGCTCCACTTTATTTTTCTTGCACAGTTTCTTACCATCACTAATCAAAGAAACAACATAAATTGTGAAATGTGACTATAATACTGCCTCAATTCAATCATCTTAACAACTGGCAAATCATGTTACGTTAATCCCTCTTCTCATAACAAAGAGAAGACAATCACTCCAAAGAATTTCTTTACCAATGACTCGAGAGGCATCTCCCTCCCACAGTGCAGTATACCTTTAAAATAAAGCATTATCAAGGGATAAATGGAAATCATTCTTGAGCAGTAATCTTAAACAACTTTTAGTTTAAATTTTGTGTGGCTTTATAACAAACAAAAAATTTGTTTCTACTACTACAGTAAATTTCCTATCCAAGTAGCTTTCCTTCAATAGGAGGGTTAACGTGGAATAATTTACATCAACAACACCGGATATACATTTCAAAATAAACTTGACAAAAAAAAAATTTAAATCCATGACTAACATTATGAGTCTACATAGTTAAAAAAGTTTAGAGCATTTCTCCTAAGGCATCTGTTTGCTTTTCTACTCTATACATAAAGCTATATCTGTCTTCTTTTACAGTCACAAACAGCCTAAAAAAGATCTACTGGTCTGTTGCTGTTTGTGTTCCTTTCCTTCACACTGTCATCACCAACCAAAATAAGTTTATGTGAAAACTTACCCAAATTTGTTTTGGCTATCCACTTTTTAATTTCAACCATAACTATTGGTGGATTCTACTAAACTCTTGTCTGCCATATGTTCTGCACATCCACATTATCTCACCCAGCTTTCAATATGAGCTTTAACATCTTTCTAAGTACTTATTTTAACAACATATTTTTCCTAAATCTTCCATCTTTATTCCCTTTCAAAATCCTTCCTTACTAACATAGGCTATTCATCACTAGCAATTCTAAGCTTTACCTATCCACTGGGAGATCTGGGTTTTACACCTATGCACAAAAACAGCAACAAGTGCTCCACCATATAGGCTAACTATAAACATGATTGTGAACTTCCAATTTACAACCAAAACTCTCAGAGCAATTCTAACTCTTCCTCCCTGTATTACTTTAAATTCCTGATACTACTGCCCAAGATCCTTACTCACACATTCTTGAACAACTTCACCATTTGAAATTATCTCCCACACTAAATATTACATTGGTAGCAATCACCTCTTTCAGAAACAAAGTACACTCTTACATGAGCATACTTGCTTTTTTTCTATCTTAGATGCATCAGTGATTCTGATTCAGCTTGAAGAAGAACAGTAAGGGCTTACGATAAATGTGTTGGCTACCATTACATATGATTATATTTCAGCTGTAACTCACTCTTGCTGTCTCACACACAGCCCTGGATACAGATACATTAAGTAAGCAGCTATAATTACAACTGTGTGATGCATCCACACATCTAATTCAAAGTACCCACTTATATATGTGTCTGTTCTTGCAAAATCACTACTTTCAATTCAAAAGTTGAGAATAGCATCTGGAGTCATGGATGTCTCTCAAAGTCATAGCTCCTACCAAACAATTTTTGATCAATTTTTAAGTCTTTTTTACATCAAAGAATCATTCATATTCTCTTTTCTCATGCTATTCCCTCTAAAAAGCAAAGCATGTAAAAATTTTGACTAATCACCCTCTTACAATCTTCTTATTCCTCAACCAAAAGTGGGTCTATAATCCTCTTAAAATATCAATGACACTCATACCATCAATCTTCAAAACAATAGTTCCTTCCTTAATTCTTTATTGAATTTCAACTCAACCAATTATAAACCACATATGCAATCAATTAATTTTGAAAAAGTTTTTAATATGTAAAAAGAATGTTTCAGTGTCATATTCTCTGGGCCAAGATACATTATATACCTCTTAAATCACTGATTTGTTTACTTTTATGATACCTGTACTACATGCAACACTTTCCATTGATAAAACAGGTGGCACAACAGCCAACACGGTTGAAAGCTTGACTGCTAAGTTTGAGGTTGTAAGTACGAGTCCTGCATTTACCTATATCAGAAGGAACATCCCTAATTCACTTTGCTGACAATGGGAAACTTATCTATTTGACAGGGGAATCAATGACAGTCATGTGCTACGCCAGCCTCATTACTCCCCTGAGCACGCCAATTAACTTAGCCAAATTAAATGACACTCAAAAAAGATAATTAAATAACTACAGAAAAATACCATTCACCATGCCACTAAGAACTGGCACAGGAGTTCACTAGTTATGGAGACTCTTCTGCCACGGCTACCCCCTTGAGAGAGTTCCAGACGGGAACAGGTGTCAGAGATATAGACAGATCGATAGAATGTACAGAATGATGCAAGACTGATAACATAAGAGAAAAGAAACTAATACATAACAAAATAATATCACTTAATGTAACTTCACAATTCACAGACTATGTGCACAGCAGACACTTATGAAATTATGTTAGTACAGTGTTACATACATATCATACGGATAATCATGAGAAAATTTCATTAACTAAAGTGTATGCAAACAGTTGTACAGTCTGGCACATTCTATTTATGATATTAAGGACAAAAGGTATTCCAACCTTCCAGTCATCAGGGTGATATTCAGATTATCTATTCACATCCTATATGCCTCTTCAATCTTCCTATAGGGTAGGCAATGCAGTTTTTTATGGTAACATGCTCATTACAAATGTCTCAGAAATGATGAAAGAAAAAGAAAAAAAGACAAGAAGCAGCTTGTTTGTCTGGAGCTGAATTTACAACACTCATTTCTCTGTTATCATAAGAAATGTTGAGTTCAGGTATTCCCAGCCCTTCTTTGCCTTTTAATAATCATAATGAAGTAATGAATTCCAATGATTTGTTTTTCATTAATAATAATTTCATAACCATTAACATACCATCAATATTTTAAAAACTGGTCTTTTTACACTGTGAAATATAAGTAGATTAACATATGAACCATGCCAATTGGTTAGCACCTTAGCTGTGTGGGTGCTTGGGATAGTGCTTAAGTGCACATCAGTCTAATAGTTACTTATGTCTATGGCAGGTACATCATTTTGGTAGTGCTTTAATCAATTCTGCTATCTGTGGTGTGCTTTCCAAGGAATAATGATCAACCATTAACTAATGTCTGAATTCCCTAAAGGCACTACTTCAAAAGACAGTCAATCTAAAACAAAAATAAATTTCATTAACTGTGAAGGCAGACCTCTTGCAGTGAATCCTTAGATGTAACACTGAAGGAGAGATGTAATGTGTTCAATGCCTTACAGTGACAAGAGTGATGTATCATTAAGGACCTAGAGTGTATAATCCATAGTACAGTACTACACTACATTACTTTTAAGTGCTATACACTAATCTCATGTTAAGTATACAGTACATACTGCATTATTTCATCTGTCTTCCCCATCACTGCCCTCCTCACTTCACAAGGGCCATGCTCACGTCACTGGCGAATACAAAAGTGCATTTCTTTAACATACTTTAATTGCTTCAGAAAAAATATATATACACACATATAAGATGAGACACTTTCACTAAACTTATCAAGGAGATACCCCAGTCTAATGAAACTAGCATATACAGGTACATTTAGACATATTTCATTAAGAGCCACCCTGTCTTATAGAAACCTGAAGAAGGCATATGGGATATTTCCTTTTATTTCAGTTTTTAGTCTACAGATGGATGAACACATACTGGAAAAGATAATGCTGATAGACAGCACAAACATTGAGGCATATCACCAATAAATTTATCATTAATAAAAAACATTTTAAAGGATATATCACTCAGAGTGATGTGGGTATGTCATGAAAAGCCATGAAAAGAAAAACCAAGAGTATTCTAATGAGGTAAACCACTTGTTTATTACAGTACCTATGATAATGTGAACTAAAGGGACTTCAGTATTAAATGTTCCTTCAAAACAAATACCTGGGAGTAAGGCAAATGTCTGAATATGAAAGAAAGTGGGTAAGTGGCTCCAAGTTTAGGTGGGTATGCATCAAGGGTGCATGATGTCACCATGGTTGTTTTATCTGTTCATGGAAAGGCTGTTGAAGGAGGTAAAAGTGAGGGTTTTCAAGCAATGGGTGAATTTACTGTACGCTTGGGCTGGGGGAAGTTTTAGATGTTAGCTAGTTGCTGTATGCAAAAGATGTGGCTCTTATGGCAGACTCAAGAGAGGAACTCCCAGAAGCTGGAGCACGAGTTGGGAGTATGTCAGAGGAGGATGAGAGTAAATATGAACAAAAGTCAGGTAATGACGAGTAGCAGGGGAACACACCTGAATGGCTTGAGTGTATGAATGGGGAGGACCTCGAGGAAGTGGAGTGCTTTACGGATTTGAGAATATGTATGGGAGTGGGAGGTGGAGGAGAGGGTCCTGGGTGTATTAAGGACCACATGGATGGAGAGATCAGGGTCTGTTAGAGCAAAGATAGAAATATCTGAAGGTATTGTAGTCTAGATACCATCTTGGGCCACAGATGAAAAAGAAAGGAAAAGGATGAACAATTTGGAAATAAAATGCCTCAGGATAATATGTCATGTGAGGCAGGCAGATCATGTATGGAATGACTGTAAGAATTAAGTGTACTAGTATAATGTATGTGAAGTCTGAATGAAAGAGCAGACATCAATGCACCAAAATGGTTTGGCTATAGGAATAGACTGTGTAAAGAAAGACTAAGCGCTACATATCTAAAAAGGAGGGCACAAGGGACAATACCTACATTTTTGCCATTATGGTAGGGCTAGCACACAGTGCTCACCAATTCTTGATTACTGAATACCACTATTTCAGACATGGAGATGGATGGACGGCATGAAAAGGCTTTTGAGGAAAAGAAGCTTGAACATTCAAGAGAGTGACACCTAAATCTAAAGAACCAAGCTAATGGATTTCACACAATGGTTTTAACAATCCACTGCACCTGTTCAAGTGTCCAAGATATGATATTTCCTTTGTCAGATAAATGCCTTTATGGAACAGGTGACAGGAAATGGCATCCGTTTGTATCAGCGCAGAGGCATAGGATGAGACTGAAATCCGTGAGAAATGTACTGACAAATTCATATATTGGATAATGATGAAGTAATGTACATAATAAACTTCCAATTTTGAAAGAGATGGGTTGTTAAAACATAATAGCTGTCTGAATGGTGAATAACTGGAAGCCGTGGATTAGCTGAGGTACTTGGAAGTAAAGAACAGTAAGGATGGTAGCTAGCAAGAGCTGAAGTTAAGGTTAGAATTTTGCATTAGAGAAAGATGAAATGCACTTTAAGACTGCTGCAAACATTAAGAATTTAAGAGTATTGTGCAAGAAATTTCCATGAAGGAGTACTTGTCCCAAGTTTAATGTGAGGATCTGACACCACAGTATGTCAAGGGAACAACTGAGTAAAAAAAAAAAAAAAAAAAAAAAAACTAGTTATGAATAAATAAAGCAGTAGGAATTAGAACTCTTGACCTCTACATAATACTTAAAATAATAATGCAAAAAGTATCAGAAGGAACAGAGGAAGGTGCCAAGTAAAATCTTTCCGTCTCAGGCTCAGTTATCTTTTCTTGATGCTACCTCACTCATGTGGGAAATGGCGAGCATGTATGAAATAAAATAATATATATAAAATCATCAGAATATAAATCAACATCACAATAATAACAGGAGTTGATATACAGGAAGGCTTAGGGTTACATGAATAGAGGTAAGATGTGGGCAAGGATGGGCTTCATAAATTCTGATGGTTGTGAGAGGTGCAGCCATTTCTGAGTTCTACATGGCTCATTCTTCTACAACTGCAGCAAAGAACAATATCATACATAAATGTAAGCATAACTTACCTTGCACAATCAATGTGAACTAGGGTAGCTGTTCCACGGAGCTCACGAGACACCTCATTGAAGACATTGTTTATCTCTTGCTTAACCTTTCCACGTGAATATAAGACCAAGACGTTTGTGCGGGTTCTGAGAAGTTTTTTCCATTCCTAAATACAAAATAAACATTTACTTTGATGATGAGGATATATAATAATTCTAATTTCACTTAATGAATACACAGTAGTTACAAACACAAATCAACCTTAATTACAAGCAACTTCACTGTTAACACCAGCACACCAGTCTAAAGAAACCAATTTTGAATCTTTTCCATTTCATATCCAGTCGGCTAACAAAAATGCCAATAGCTTTTTTTTCCTTTAAGCATAAAAGCAAAGGAAAACAAATTGAAATTTTATGGAATTTTTATTATTTTCATAATAGTGAGAGCTATCATATATAATGGATAATGCAGAAGTAACCAATAATCATAAAATCAGTTCAATTCAACATGCATGCAAAACATTACTGGACAGTTTTGTATGTTTATGGGATATAAACTCAACATCCAAGAAAAAAATGTGCATGTGTTTAACTCTGGAAATGACCTTACTTTTCAGTGCTAATTCAAGTTTGTGGTAAAGGGAAATCATACTTAGTAATTTTGGCAGTATGCTGGACTTTCTATGATGGAAAAAAATTATAAGATAAAAAACATGCAAGCAATCACAAGCATTAATGTACATGTGTGTGTGTGTGTGTGTGTGTGTGTGTGTGTGTGTGCGTGTGTGTGTGATATTCATTTGTGATTACTATCTGTGTTACAGGGAGAGACTTTTACACTTGTCTTGACATCTCTTAATCCTATGTATCTGTACCATGTACAATGCTTTTACTCATATGTATGTGTGTACACACCAAAAATTACCTAGCCTATGCCAATTACCATTTATCAACCAAACCCGAGGGGAGGATGAACACCTGGGTTAGGTGTAGTCAGGATTCAAAACCTTAAGGGTCCAACCTTAGACATGTCTATGCTGACTTAAGGTCAGTCGCACTCAACGCTACACCATGGAGGCCTATGCGTGGGTGTATGTAGTTGTGTCTGTAAATCAAACTTTCTCCTTAAATGCACTAACTGGACAAATAGGCACATGCACTTTCCTACAAACATCACATGCATGCATAAATACATGTGTATAAGAACATGTGCAAACACACATACCCACATAAGCAAAACAAGCTAAGAGGCACATTTTACTAAATCTGATCTAAAGAATAAAGAATGTTAATTCAGTGACCTTATGTTAGATATGCTGCAATTACAAACATTTACCTTTTCTTTACACCTAATCAAGGTTGGAGACTACATTTCAATTTGATTATAAAACTAAACACATGCAGGCTTAATTTCTTATGTCTTTCTCTCCAACCACAAATACATGCTCTGATAAACAAGTATAATAAAATAAAGCTCACTCTATATATAAAAATCATTTGTTGTAATACCCACATCTATAAAAAATAAGACATTTACAAAATAAGCAAATATGACATCTAGATTAAATAACAAGTGGTTTGTCATCTCACATACCTAAGGAAGAAACAAATTTTGACATGCAAAGCCCACAGGAAGAGTTAGATTTAGCAGCAATTGACCATTTTTCTTTTCCTCACCTTTGGGTCTGCAATGCTCTCGACATAGTTCTGAGACTTAGCTGCCAAGCTCACCACCACAGCCCCACACAACTGAAAATATCATGAAATATCATGGAGCTGACAATAAGAATAAACATATGACAAGCAGATGTGGTAGAGTGAAATAAATTAAAAGTATGAATGGTAGAGTGACAGGAGTAAATACTATGTTGATTAACTTTAAAAGGCTGATATATCTGAAATATAATGGAGAATCAATGAGCCTGTTACATACTCTTAATGAAAAATTTGCAATTTAAGTTTGATAGACAATGAGTTATTATGACCTAAAGTATCAATGAAACGATACAAACTAGGACATCATCATAAGGAGTCAGACTGATCAACTGGCACAATTGAAACAGTTTTACTAACTTGCACAGCTGATAAGGATGATCATGGATGAAATTACTGGATTATAGTTATACATGATTTTTCTCTTCAGTAATTGTCACTGCAGAAACTATTCTGTAGCATAAAAAGTCTGTCATACTAAAATGAAGTAAAATAAAATAAAGTATTTGATATATCACTGCTTTACTAATGCAAATGTTATCATTCATAACTGACAGACGGGATGCAAGTTATCATGTATCAAACTTAACTACAGTATCTAAAAGACTCAGAACATAGCAAACTTATGAGAAAAAGAGATTAGGGAAGGGATTAGCAATGCAGAATACAATATAAGTTATAGTTAATAACTCAAACCTTACTGATAAAATCCTAGTCCTGAGGGCATGACTTAATTGACTGTAAACTCAGATTCAAATTGTCTAAAACTTGTCAAATATCAAAGAAAACTAGTGCAGAACAGAAATACTGCAGTTTACAACACTGTTCAAACACAATGCACCATCAGAGAACATTTGAGCAAAATTCTCACAGATTCAAAGCTTGTAAGTCTTTATTATGAACTTGTAACCTTTGAGGTGAACTTTACGTCACTGTGTGGGTTGGAGTGTTGGTTGAAGGAGAGATATTTTAATCCATGCACATTAAAAGAAAGAAAAAAATAATTCTAGTCACAAGACTAGCTTCATCATACCTACCTTTATTGGGTGATACACTAAAACAAAAGTTTTAACTATC
>JAUUEG010151333.1:0-10536 GCA_032361445.1 Panulirus gracilis | reverse complement strand
TCTATCAACTCTATCATATGCCTTCTCCAGATCCATAAATGCTACATACAAATCTATTTGCTTTTCTAAGTATTTCTTACATACATTCTTCAAAGCAAACACCTGATCCACACACCCTCTCCCACTTCTGAAACCACACTGCTCTTCCCCAAATATATAAATAATATATATAAAAAACTATCTTCGGGGACAGGAGAAAAAGAATATTTCCCACGTATTCCCTGAGTGTTGTAAAAGGTGCCTACAAGGGGACTGAGCAGGGGGCTGGTAATCCTCCCCTCCTGTTTTTATTTTAAATTTTCCAAAAGAAGGAACAGAGAAGGGGCAAAGTGAGGATATTCCCTCGGAGGCTCAGTCCTCTGTTCTTAACGCTACCTCACTAATGTGAGAAATAGTGAATATGTATGAAAAAAATAAATAAAAAACTCACCATGTTCTTTATTCTTGTAAAGCCACTTATTACCATCTTCAGTTAGAAGTTTGTCTGTTCCGAAGGCAGCATTAACAAAGCCATTGACAAATGATGAAGCAAGGTTTTGACGTGCAGAATCCACCTGACCTGGGCCAAAGGTAGGACGATTGTTCTCCAAATGTGACTTATAAATATCTTCTGGAGTTTTGGGGTCCATAATGTCCAGCTGGAATAATACATTTACATTCAAATTAAGAAGAGAAAAACAAAATAACAATATCATCAGATCTTAACCAACAACAAGCATGATACTTTGAATACTTAACCGTCAAATAACTGAAGTTTACCATCAAGAAAAATGTCAGTTCTCTTCCCTCGTCATAATTTCACATATGTATTTATGGTTACCATGGTTCAGTAATTGCATTTTTGTACATATACCTGGTACACATCAGTACTGACCTTTATGAAACTTATTTACAAGCTGCTCCAGAATGTGTTTTTCATCACTCTTACATATACTTTGACTATATGTGATGTTGGACTAACTGATCTGCTTTGCCTCAATCCCATCATTAGAGGTTCTGCTATTGCCATTTTTCCACATGAAATATAACTGGGATCCCATTAGGTTCTGCTGCTGAATTCTAAGTCAGTCAGTTACTTCAATTATGTTCCTCTTTTATTATTTTAAGTCCGTTAGTTACTTCAATTATGTTCCTCTTTTATTATCTTAACACACCTATTCCTTGATTTACAAATGGGTTCCATTCCTTAACAGCTTTCCTTAAATTCACCTTCCATAAAGTGATACATACTGTATTTTCCAATGACTTCCATTATATCAATGGAGATGAAATGTTACGGAAATATTTTCTTACCTAAGACATAATACAATCAAATTATAGGTATTCAAACATATTCAGGTTAGAGTCCATACCCTCTGGCAAGTCATTCACACAGATCAAGAAAAGCAACAGTCCCACAACAAAATCCTACAACACTCCACTGATGATTCCAGCCTATTTCAAGAAGGCTCCTCTGACATCCATCCTTCATTCCCAACCATAAAACTTCTCCATCAGAGGAGTCTCTTCCTTATTCCTGCCCAGTAATCCAGCTCCTTAATCATCCTCCCATGCAGTACAGTGTCAAATGCTTTGTGGAAGTCCATATACAAACAATCCAGAGTTCACTTTCTCACAGAAATATAAAATGTTCATTAAACATAACCTTCTTTCCCTAAAACTATGCTGTCTTTCACTCAGGTTGTTTCTCCTCTGTAGAAAGTCATCCATTTGCTTTATTATTATCTTTTCCAAAACCTTACAAACCACACCTGTTAGTGAAAACAGTCTGCAGCTAATTGCCTGTTCTCAGTCTCCTTCCTTATAGGTAAACATGATGTTTGCCCTTTTCCACTCCCTTAGCTCTTTGCCTCTCTCCAGCATCATCCTGAACAATGTTTCTGGAGGTTCTAGAGTGTATGTGCACACAAGTTCAGCCAACATTGTGAAATTTCATCTGCACCATGAGCTTTGTAAGGGAATGGACCTTTCAGTACTTTGGTTAAGTCATTTCTAGATATCTCAATATTTTCTAAAACTTCTTCTCCATTCCATCTTACTGAAGATGGGGCTACAGTGACTTACAGTATACGTTACAATTCCCCTATTCTACATCATCCCCTAGAATTACTCCTTCTGAATAGCTTAGCCTAATTATCTGCTCTCTAATTAAACTGACAATCTATTCCTGATAAATTCAGGGTGAAGTTTTGTATCTTTTTTCTGCAGCCACCCACAGTATTCTTTGTGAAGTCTCTTTATTCCTCCTTTCTCATCAAAATATTCTTATTCTTTGCTGTCATATATTCAAGTAACAGCTGGCTGGCTGGAATGTCCCCTATATCTTCATCACAGCACAACTTGAAAGTCCTTTGCTTTTTGACATTATTCATTAAACGATTCTTTCCTCTTTCTCAACACTCCCTCTGTGTTTAAGGCTAAAAGTTCCCATGTTAATCCTCCTTCACCGTACACAGAACTCTTTATAATGTACACACTCGGACAAATGCTCTTCTTACAACTTCATAAATTTCCGTATGCTATCTACATTTACCGTGTCCTCAATGATTTTATTCAATTAATCCAAAACTCTTATACTATCAAAGTAAGACTTCATATCTTTTGTAACAAATTCTTAGTTTAATATGTTATTTCTTCAGTTCCATCCCTACATCTCTTGAAGAACTGTTCATTATGTATGTTATGATCAGTTTCAAAAACTTAGAAGTTGTGAGTAGGTCATCCTCATTCTTTTCTCTTCCAAGTCTTTCCCTGTAACTAAGCTTTTTTCTTTCAAGTGTGTGTTTGTGAGTCTGGAAATTTTACAGCTGCCTGAAAGTACAGAGGGTCATGTGGGTCACTACCTGGCCTCCAGTACACTTTGCCTCTATGGCTGTCAGTAACATTAAATGTAGCCTCATTAGACCACAACACTCTCCCACATTTCATCATCCCACTGCAACTATTTCTTGGCAAATGTGAGTCTATTCTTGCACTGGCAATCTGCCAGAAGTGGTTTGTTAGGCAAACACATCTTGAATTTCAAGTAATCATGAAGCCAACTCTGAATAGTACATACAGACGCATGACCAAGTAGCCAAGGGTTGTCTTCCTTTAACTGTTGTGCTGAAATACACGGATTCTTGTCTACCTGACTTTGGATAATCTTCAAAGTGTGTTGGGAAGTGATACGAGGTCATCCAGGTTGTTTCTTCTGGGTAGGAATGTCAATGCCACCATTGTCAATGAAGCACTTCGTCCATCTTTGCACACTTCTTAGTGCCAATCCATAATTTTTTATATGGTTCGTCTTTACTAGGACTTTACTCAAATCTTAATATACATCTGATCTGATATATTATTAGACCCCTCTGCAATACTTATAGGGAACAGTTACCAAGAATCCAAATGTCAAGTAGAACTTCTAGCACTGAAGGACTGTTGCAAGAAGTGGAGTAAGGAATCAGGATGTTGCGCAGGAGTTAAAGTAGAAGATAGCAACAGCAGCAGTGAGGCACTCAAGACTTTAAATAAGAATAACAATAATAGTGGCGAGTCACCCAAGACTGGATGAAATTTATTCACCTGCATCTCATGCCCAAGTAAGTTCTCTTTGGAAATTGCATTTATGTTCAATTAAATCTATTTTTTCTTTCAAACTTTATTGGTTTTCTGTTTTCTCATTTCTTATGTATATATTTTGATATATCTGTTTCTAGTTTCCTAATCTTACTTCGTATCTGTTCATTATCAGCAGAGACATTCATCACTTTTTATGCTTATTTCTTTCTAATGGTATAAATAGTAAATGACTTTTATTTTCTCACCTTCAGCACAGCCCTATGAGCATGAGAGAGAAGGAACCTTGGTCAATAAGCTTTATAATCTAATAAAATAAGTTTTGGGTAAGGTTCTATGGCTTCTGAGAGTCTTTGGGATCCCTGTTTCACAGATTCCAGTTCAAGAGGAGGCATAGAGATGACTTTTCTCTCTCTTGAGTTTGTTTACACTCTGTACCTATGCCTAGAACTAGTGTTGTAGGTAAATAAAATGAATATATTCAGAAATACTTGACATTTTATGCTAAAAATCAGTGTGAGGAGATTGGTTGATGGTTGTGGGAAAGACATTGAAGGATTTGATCCCTTCTTTATGTTGAACTTAGTATCAGTGTACTTTCTTAGCACACACAGGCACAGGTTGGTGGTGAATAATATGAATATATTTAGAAAAATTATTCTACACACCACAAGACAAGTGTAAGGATGGCTAATATGTATGGGAAGAATACTGAATGTGTTTTTTCTTTGGAAATATTTTAGCTCATAATTTATCAGTTACCAAAGTCCAACACTTCTCTAGTATTACATGAAGGGAAAATTAGGCACAGTTACATTTCTTCCACAAGTGCAAGGTTAAAATCACTGTGAGTCACTTATTTTTCACATTTCTCATTATTCTTCATAATTTTCCTCTTGGAAGAACATAAGTCATCCAGTAGTACACTTGTAGATATTTTTTGGGGGAGTCTGGGTATGCATGATGGCTTTGTTCTTGCACTGGTGGTTTTAAGGTGACTGAGAAGAGCAGACTTCTTTCCATGCCTTTGCAACAGTGGAAGATGCTTTGGTAGGCTACTATTGGTGTTATAAGTCAGCTGGGTATATATACAGGTGGGTAAAGTTTGAACATTAATTGATTTTAGCCATTTCCTAAAAGGATATCGTGTAGTGTTGGCTGTCTTAAAAGTTCAAGACAAATTTTTCCGTCTTGTGTCTCACTGCAGACCCCATGGTTCCATCTGATGCCAAGTTCACTCCCCTGTACCTGAAGCTCTCCTACAGGATCCTCCTTATTCAAACTCACACTCAGACTTTCTTTTCTCACCCTTGTTACTTTACTTATCTTCACATCAATAGTTCTTCTCATTACACACTCCAAAACTTTCTTGAGCCTTGGAGATTCACTCTAGAATGCATTGACAGTCTTGACATCTGTAAATAATAACTGATTTACCACCTAGTGCCTACACACATACACACACACACACCACCACCACCACCTCCAGCATACTGTACAGCCACTTCCATTCGACAACCTTCACATTCACATTCCCCATCATCCCTTATATAATGAGATTGAAATACCATGGTGATTTCACATATCCCTGTCACAATTATACGTCCACTATTAGTTAAAATTATGCTTTTATATGTTATGACATTTTGAAATAGTAAATTACTTCAAATACCTACAGAAATAATGTCCAAAACTGGGGAACCTCAGTTCAGGAAAAAAGAAGAGTTTATTCCTGGCACCTATAGATCTGGACCAACAGGTTATGTGTCTCAGAGAGTTGTTGAATACAAGTTAAACCCAAGAGATAGAGTAACACCATCATTATCTCCAGGAACGTACCAGGTAGTAATATTATTTTTTTTTATAGTCATGAAGTTATGGTGTCTGCCAGAGTAGAATTTTAGTTCTAGCTTGTAAGACATAGCCAGCATTGCTAATAAGAAAAATGAATATGTTTGCTTTTAAAGTTTTGCTTGCCATATCAGAAATATTTTATCAGACAAGTATTTTCTTATTGCTCCCTGGAGCTTTGTTTTTGAAACTCATGATGCTGATTGTTGCCTTTTTTTGCATCACTTTTAAGGTAAGGTTATCTGTTAATCGTCTGTCTGCAGTAGGAAGGCAAAGACAGATTCCTTGGCCTGTAAGTCATATTTAGTCTACCACTGATTCAGTATGGGAACAGAGCTGGAAGGCATCTGTGGAGAATATTTGTGATTCTTCTTGGGACTGGTCCTTAGGGAACATTAACAATGTATTGTTTGGATTGGGGAGTACTTGGGAAAGGCAGATAGCACAAGAGGTGTTATGCCAGGTAAGAGTAACCTAGATTCCTAAACAGAAAAGATGGAGACAGGTTAGTGAAATAGGAGGCTCTCTTTTAATTAATTCTTATGTTTGTAAAAGGTTCAGAACCTTGATTGGGCCCAAAAATTCAACCATATTTTCCACTGTAGTCTAATGAATGTCCCTTTAAAAGTCTGATGCTTCCATGTAAAAGTTTTCCCATTATTTTCAGGAACATCATGAGTTGGAAGACAAAGAGAGTGCTGACAGAAGTACATATTTGTCCCATGGAAGACACTGACATGAAATGTAATATTTATAATAAGAATGATAAGATCAAGAACTCTAGTACAGAAGGCATATGTAAAATAAAATACAAAGATATCACATATATGTTTGAAGAAAATGCATGTGTTAAAGATTTGCAGACTTAAAACCAGTTTGCACCATAATCAAAAAGTGTTATTTAAGATGAAAGTACAGCTAATGTAATGGTTGAAAAGAGAAAGAGTAAGAGAGGGATATGTGTTGTCTGATTATTTCCATTAATAGTAAAATCATCTGCAAGAAACTTAAGAGTCTGTGGGAATAAAGTTAGGAAGAACACAGTACTCTTTACATGAGTTTACATGACAAAGACATATGACAGGAGGCCTGATTGGCACACATCTGGGTTGTCTGGTAAAAGTAAAGTTTAACTTAATACGAAAATGGAATTCTGCTCAGTAATTTTTAAGCTATCTCTGATTCTTCACTGCTGCACATTAGCCCTCTACTGTCCCCATTACCACTTGTTTATACAATTTTTTTCTTGCATCTTTCTGAGTATACCTGAATTTATAAAAGTAAATGACTTTTGAAGATATTCATGTTCTTAGCATTCACTACGCCTGACGATAACTTATTCCAAATACCCAACACAACTACAGGAAATGAAACTTTTTCCTATGTTTGTACTACATCTTTTAGCTTTGAGTTTTATTCCATTTGTTCTGGTAACTATTTTCTTGTATCTTGAAAAGAGTAAGTGTAAGAAAGTGATAATAATCATCAGAGAAACAGTAACCCATTTGATTTATGAAAAGGCACATTTGCCAAGTTAAGATGTAACATAAGATGAATAGAAGAGGTAAAATGAGTAGGCACCTATATACTCTATATAAATATCATAACATCAAATGTAAATTGTAACACCAAAATAAAGAAAATACCGTAGCCCAGAATTTTTTTTTTAAAGTGTACAAAATATTGGATAACTTAATATAAATATCCAAACAAGACAAAGACTTCTTAAAACATTTGTATAGTTCGTGGTTTTATTTGGATATGAAATATGGCCAATTGACGAAAACCTACAACAGAAGCTGAGAGTAGTAGAAATATGATATTTGAAAAAAAAAAATTGATTTTAATGGGTCGGTAGGAAATGAGGTACAGGAAAAGCACCAACATTTTCTTGTAGAGATAACAGAAAAATTATAAAAATTATCAGAAAAGATTGGGAAAAAATTATTTTGAATGATGAAATAGAAAGGAAGAGGAAGGCCAGACAGGAAAGAAATAAACCAGATGAAAGAACTGATATTATTAAGCAGCCAGTATGGCGAAAGATGTTCTAAAGGACTATGGTTGCTTACATCTAGAACATGGTATGGTGGTAACAGGAGCAGTAGGTTCTTGTGATAGTTGAACTACTAAACATATTTTTCATTATAACATAATCTCCCTCTGTAATGTTATTGCAGTTTTTATTAGTAATCATCAAATAAATCAATGTTCATTATATGATTTTGTAATACCCTAATTTTATTTCTTTCAGATCGAGAAGCCCAAAAAAATAGGACGTGTGCGGCTCTGGATATTTCGTAATCCTCTTAAATTCCAATTTTTTGTGGTTGGACTTGGACTTTCAGTCTTCTTTAGTAAACCACTCTATGACATATTCATAAAAGGAAGCAAAGAAGGACCTCGACCAAAAATAGATAGGGGTTACAGGTTTTGAAATTAGAATACCTTAATACAATGGATTCGGTGAAAAAAGCACGTAGTCGTCTTCATATGTACCCCAAGTTAGTTGCCAAGTGTGGATCAACAGCAGTGGAATATGCTCGTTGTGTAGCTCTGAAAGAAAATGTTTTGAAAGGTGATTGTACCGCAGAGTTTGAGTCATTCAAAAAGTGCATTGTAGATGCTGCCAAGAAGATGAAAACACGAATCTAAAAAAATTTTCTCATGCAATTCATTAATTCAGATGTTTCTCTTATGCAGCACTTTAATTCAGATGTTTCATTTGCTCCTTTTTCTAAAAACATGATTTTAATGACAGTAATTTGTATTGTGTATGTAGCAGTTAGGTAAATACTAATTATTTGACATTACAGCTGTACTGCTTGATATGAAAAGCAGGTTCTTAAAGTGAATATTATCAACATCGAATAAGAAATCTGTATTGCACATTTATTCATTATTGTTCTTCACAATGGGTTTGGGTACAAGAGGTTCACGGTTAGGATCAGCTGAGGTAATTCAGGTTCATCTTGTTCTTGGATTTTTTGTTAGACTTATATTTATTGTGTACGGTGAGCATCACGACAGGACAAATACCATCAAATACACAGATGTAGACTATCACGTCTTCACTGATGCCTCGCGTGAAATAGCTACAGGAGGATCTCCTTTTGATCGGCATACTTACAGGTACACACCATTCCTGGCTTGGATGCTTTTACCTAATATATACGTAAATTTCATTTTTGGAAAATTATTCTTTTCCATCTTAGATTGTATTTCTTCAAGACTGATGTATGAGTTACTCATACTTGATGGACAAAGTAAGTTAACTGCACTTAAATGTTCCTTCATGTGGCTCTATAATCCATTGGTGATTGGGGTGTCCACAAGAGGTAGTGCAGAGGCTGTCATGGCGGTTTTGGTGTTACTTACACTTTACATGATGAAGTTACGATTTAACCTTCTTGCTGGATTTTTCTTTGGAATGTCTGTGCACTTTAAACTTTACCCAATTATCTACAGTCTTCCACTCTATTTGTCATTAACAAGTGATTCTTATTGTTGTTCTTGGAGGCAGTTTTTACCTAACTATCCAAAAATAAGGCTAGCTCTTGGTGCATTAATTTCATTTTTTGGCTTGACAGGATTAGGTTTGGCATTGTATGGAGAACAATACATTGAAGAAGCCTTCTTGTATCATCTTTCACGGACAGATACTAGACATAACTTCTCAATTTATTTTTATCTTCTGTATATTGGTGCAGATTTTCATATTCCAGGTTTGAATATTGCCACCTTTGGGCCTCAGATGATTCTACTACTAGCTCTTGGATACAAATTCAGCAACCATGTTGATGTCCCTTTTGCTATGTTTACACAGACTGTTGTATTCGTTACATTCAACAAAGTAATAACATCACAGTATTTCTTGTGGTATCTACTTTTACTTCCTATTATAGTACCAAGGTTGATGGTGACCTGGCAGAAAGCAATACTCCTGACTGTGCTGTGGGTTGCAGCTCAAGGGTCATGGCTCCTTCCGGCTTATTTATTAGAGTTTCATGCTATCAATGCATTTGTGCCTATTTGGTTAGAAGGTATCGCTTTTTTCTGTTGCAATGTTGGAGTACTGATGGCATTAATCTCAAGCTACTTGACAGCACCCTCTTACCATCGTCATAATTCTCGAAAGAATCGGTAATTCACTTGATTATTGTCCTGCAGTTAATTTGACAGGTGTGAAAATTTACTTTGGGTTGCTAGATCAAGTCTTCAATAATTTCATATGTGGAGCTGCACAAATGAGGCACAGATATTATAATGCCCTGTATGGAGGTTTATTACTTATTATTGTCATCAGTAATTCAAACGTTATGTTTAATCTGGTTTTTGCTACTTGACTTTAAATGAAAAAGTTTTACATTTCATAAAAATGAAATCAGAATTTAGTGTGTGCATTATACAATATTGTCATAACAATTTCCTCAAGTGCTGCAGTGGGTACCTGCAAGTCAAGCTTTTCAATGAGTTAGGGTTATGAAGCCAAAGTACTGTATCACTACAGTCTTTTCTAATCACAGCATGTCTCCCTCATATACATTAACAGGTGATCTCTGTTACTGTACCTCTTCTGACCTCCAACCCCATAAAAAGTGAGCTTATTGATCTATGTATTTCTGTCCCAGCCCCTGACTTTCTTTAGGCCAACAAAGTATTTTTTGATACTCTTGTAACACTGAATTGGTTCTTCATGTCGTCAAGGGCATTAGCTTTTGTCCTAAGGGCTGCACACATTTTTTTCTCCTTTTCTGAAAGTTGTCATTGCCACTGTATTAGAAACTGTCAATCTATAGAATGTCATTTACTGCTGTAATGAGAATAATTTGAAAATCATAGTGATGTAATGTAGTGTTATAAGGCCTTGGATTAATTTACTGATTATGCTATACATACTATGTACTGCTGTAAAAATACCATAATTTACAAATATACCATGCAAGAGAAAATTGCTCAAAACATCACAAAGGAAGACAAGGCAAATCAAACTTGGCATACCTGTATTCCTCTCTGCTAGATTTGAGCTAGTCTTGTCTTCATTTGAGCACATTTTTAAATTTGGAAGGGGGGAGATGCTATTTCATGTGTGGCAGGGTGGCAATGGGAATGGATGAAGGCAGCAAG
>JAUUEG010151222.1:0-10538 GCA_032361445.1 Panulirus gracilis | reverse complement strand
ATGGTTGATGAAATTCAACCTAAGCAAATGGAAAGTAAAGCATGAAATAAGCTTCAGATTTTTGTGTGAGAAGGACTTGGGAATTGACTTCATCCCAAGCTTGTCACCAGAGTCCCACATTTGGAGAATAGTTTAGGTGCCGAACCGTCTGCTGGCATATTCAGAAAAGCTTTCATATTTTACATAAAGCCAAAAATACAAAATCTTTCTGAAGTTTGGTCACTGCCCATAAAGAAGTATGAAGAGCTAATACAAAGTTGATAACAGAAATTGAGAGAACTAAGTTAAAGGAGGGCTAGAGGCCTTAAATTTGCCCGCCAAGGAAGAGAGAAGAGTGACGATGACCTAATTACACCCTTTGATTTTTAAAACGGACTAATGATGCAGCCTTCATGAGTTGTAAGCATAGAACAACTGGAGAATGTAATATGAAATTAAACAAACTTTTTAAGAAATGTAAAGAAGTACTTCTGTAGTATAAGAGAGTGGTGGGTGAATGAAAAAGAATGAAGATATGGTTAATACAGACAGCATAATTAAAATTAAAGAATTGTATGATAATAGAGAATTTTAAAGAGATGTGGCCTTACAAGTGTAAAATTCCTTCCCCAGACAGTACAAATAAGTAATTACAAGCATTAAATGACACAAGAGTTAAATGGTTACTCTCTGCATAATCAGTCAGCTGATTGAATGTAAATAAACACTGCACAGTGAGTGGCTTACACTTTCCATAACTTCTGGATTATATTTGCTCATAATGGTACACAACACATCTGTATGACTATTTCAGGATAGAGTAACATTTATAACTTGCCTATAAAGAAGCATCTGATTTCAAACATTGTACATGTGGACTCTGAATAAATTATGAGTGAAAACTGTATGCATTTCATAATCTACATTTTAGCAGCTTTTTATGAAATGTTAGGCATATAATAGTACATCAGAGCATAGATTCTTCAATCAAACTCTATATCTTTGATGCCTGTTCCTTCTGGGAACTCCAATCAAGGGGATGGCCATGGCAAAAGTCTTCACTTACCCCTGTTCTTACTTGCCTCCCTCACACACACCATTCCACGTGTTCTTCTGCCATTTTTCTCTCTCCAGTACTCTTTCACTCTATTTCCCCATGTCACAGGAGGTCTTCCTTAATTCCAACTCCTTTAATCATACTATTATACACTCTTTCTAAACTTCCCATCTTGTATTCTTTTCATGTGTCCAAACCACCTCAAGGTATTATGCTTTACACATTCTACAATTCCACTATTCTTTCCATCTGCATTCCCTGTCATACGAAATCCTATATACACCCCTCATTTCATTTTTTGTTCTAGCTGTTCATACCACATGCTCCTCTAAAATAAAACATTTCCTAAGCCTGACTAGTCATTTTAGTATTGAATATATTCATAACTTACAAAATCAGTAATGCCAACCTTAAAAACACAGGAAGAGATAAGCTTACCATGTGATTGGTCAGATGGTGACTTTATACAAACATGTGAGTTTGTTATTACTCAGAGATGGCAGCACGCATGGAGGTACATTGGGTTTTTCAATGATGTAGGGTGTATTTCCATTTGTCAGAGTAAAGGGAAAATTTTTCTGAAGCAGTGGGGTAAGTCCAGTTACCATCATTAATGGGAATAGATGTGAGAGAATACATTCACTTGATGCAGCAAAAGGGTTAAACTTGTATTATCACATCTGTATCATGTATCATTACTGCTATACAACAGGATGGCTAATTATTGGCAGGTAGGCCATATTTTCAGGTTCAGTTATACATTAATAAAGATTGTATTATTTCTTCACTGTTGTATATTGTGTAGGGCTGTACCAATCTTCGGTAGAACAGAGAAAATGTTGGATGGATATAGATATCAAACAGGTGTCACAATATTCTCTGTTCTAGTATTGGTTTGTTGTCCTGTGCTGTGTGGTCACTTTCCAGTTTTTCATTTTATTTTTTGAAATTAAATTAGCCCATTTCTTTAAATACAATGGAATGCAACTGTCCATGGAGAAAGTGACTCCCAACAATTTAAAATGAGACCATATGAAAGAATAAGACATTAGTTTAAGTAAAATTGTCACCATAGAAAAAGCATGTTGATGAATATTGTTTGACTTTATTCTGTCATTTACTTAGAATTAGGTAATGGTAACTGTCTGAGTTTTATGATTCACAGAGAAAGTCTTAGAAGTCAAATACAGTAAAAAGAAAAAAATTCCTCCTCATTGCACCATTTGAATACATATTAGTTCCCTTCATTTCATACATAGCTAAGTCATATGAAGTATACACTCCTAAGTCCACTGCAGGTTGTGAGTTGAGAAAATTCCTTTCTGAGTATTTAAGCAGTGAATTATAGATTATTTCATTAAATTTGTTACCCAGTATCATTTAACATAGAGTAAAATTGATTTGATTGAGGTGTGAAGCAAAAGGGAGACAGAACATTGCATAATCTGTTATATCAGATTGTAGAATACTGGATCATTATTATCCAAAGAAGCAACACTGTTGATGATGTAAATTGGTCCTCCTTTTTCCCATTCATGGTTTGTTTCTGCTCACAGCAAAGTTAGGACACACTGTAAGGATTCCTGTCCATGTGAGGTAGATGGGCCCAGTTACTAAGAGCTCAACTACCTAACAAAGTTAAGAGCACTCAACTTATGCTCTTTGTGAGCTGCCTAGTCACAGCCCCTAACAAAGAAATTACACATCAGCTATTCAAGTGAAAAGGTGTATGAAGATAGGGCGATGTGAATTGCAAAGTTACCATAGCAAGTGATGTTTTTTCCAAATTTTGCAAAGATATTTATGCATGTCCTGTAAATTAATGAGTGTGTTTTAGGGAAAGGTTTGAGAAGCTAATACATGTTTAATTAGTGTGTAGGCTGGAAGGTTATAAATGATGGGGTTGGTGATTCAGGTAAGAATGCATCTACAGTTGCCTGTGTCCATGACTTGTTTCATGGCCCTTGTTGTCAGACTCATCACCAGCATTTATAATGTTTATATTGTTCGTGAAAGCTACTATATAGACAGTTTTTAGTTGTGCTGTTATTCATAGTGACTGTCCCACTGAATCATAGATCTAGTACTGAATGACTTATGGATGGCATTTGTACTGTAAATCCGGGATGGAATTTTATAATGTGGCAGTTTCTCTTGTTTATTGCTTCATGACTACTCATGTTTCTTCTCACTCATTGTTATTATTTAATGATTTACTTGAAAGTTTCTGAATCTCAAGATCAATCAGATCTGCTTAATGATATCTTTGGTACTGTGGTTTGAGCTACCCTGCATCATTAATTGCATGACAGTTGGCAATAGCATGTCTGCTATGTAACTCATAAATTGTAAACATAGCTAAAATTAATGTTGAAATATCTCATGACATTTAAACTTCTTTGAGGGTAATAGGAAAAGACAAATGCTTCTTCTCTTGAGTTACACTGAAGGAAAATATGACTAAAAAAATTTTGTATAGGATAGCAAAGTAGCATGTTTACTCAAGGAGTTGGGCATCCCTGCCTTTGTTGCTAGCTTGTGGTGTTAGGCTGGATAACCAAGCTCTACAAGTATTCCCAACAAAAGGGTCACTCATGTGTCTGATCTACTTCATTAATTCATATTTGGAATAATGATAAGGTAGGTAGATGGTAGGCAGCCAGTGACCAGGGAGGTATATTACCAGTACTAGCCACACGGTATTGGGAGGGTTCGTGAAGGCTGTGTATTGAGCCAGCACTTTAGTGGTTGTCAAGTTGCACTCCTCTGACCCAGTGTCTTCTCTTTCTGCCTCACCTTCATGTGGACTACAGGCATTCTCTCCACAAACATACAATCTTTCCTTGTCATGCATAACAATTGACAACACTTAACTCACAGAGCTCATTCTTCATAACACGATTTTTTTCTGTGGTGAGCAGTATGCACTAGCCCTGCCTTTTGGCAAAGTGGTAGGAGCAATAGATAGAAGCAGCAGGTGGGAATATTTGGGCTGGAACAGTAGGTAGAAATATAAGGTAGAAGTAGTAGGAAGGAACATCAGGCATGAGCATTAGGTAGGAGCCTGTTAAGGGTGAGATACTTAAGGCTTAGGAGCAACACTGGAGTTCACTAGTTATGGAGACACTTCCTGTAGCCACCCTCATGAGGTAGTTGTGGGTGGAAACAGGCATCAAGAGATATGGATAGATATACAGGTAGACAGAATAAATGGACCGAGAAAAATTTTGCTTATAAGTTCATTTTGCCATTTTACCTGGATTAATCTTTAGTAGCATAATGATGAAGTGTCCCCAAGTTTGATAAACCTATCTAAACAGGATAAAATCTTCTTTTATTAAGGGATGAAATGTCATAAGCTGACACAAATAAGTATTCATACGGTACAGTTTTGAATTTAGAACACCTCCCCAAAACTCACCTGTTCTTAACATCCTACCTTCCTGGCACAGGATCCCTTTCTATAGGGCTCTTGCAGTGCTCAGGCAATGTTGTCCACAGTTCAAAAAGTTTGATGCTGTTGTGGGTACATCTTTTTGGGATTAAATATAAGAACTGGAGAGTATTTGTTCAGTATCTCCACATGGTAGTTGCATCAAAGCTTCTTTTTTGTACATGTAAAGAATGTGGTGGAATTGAACCAATGTGGTTGTTAGATGCCTCATGTGCTGTACTTACAGTAATCTTTAGCTATCTTGTTTCATTTTACAAGATACAAGATTGAAAATCTTGAAAGATATGGGTATGGGTCTTTAGTTCAGTATGTTTCATTTTTTCCCCTAAAAAAGGATTTTTTTTTTGATAGTATTGAGTATCAGATTTTTCAGTACTGTGCACCATACTCATAAAAGAATGGCTTTACCATTTGGTGAAGCTGTATTACTTTTTGCTTCCCAATAAGGCAAGAGAATAAGAGAGTCCCCTAAGCCTTGACAGCATTGAGATGACAGGTGGCTTTTACCCTCTAACCTAACCTTTGTGTTTTCCATTATGAACAATTAATCTAACACAAGACAAGATGGTGCATCCATTTAGGGCTGAATTTAGATGCAGGGAAAGTTGTATTTACACAGGTACTAAGTACCTTGAAGATGGTTGCTGGTCATTTGGAACAATTTAAAGATTTCATCTTTTATTAGTAGGGCTTGCTGTTTGCATAGGATTGAGACATCTAAAAAGGCATAGGAGCAGTATCATTGCACATTTAACTCACTCTAGCCTATAGTAACCTGAAAAGAGTATCTATCAAACCTTATTTTTACATTCTTACACCAACAAAACATAATCTAATCTAACCACCTGACATACTCTAGCCCTAATTTTGGCCATCTAACTCAACTTCCTTCTTGTCCTTGCAAAAATCTCATTCACTGATATCAGATCACATGTCAGAACATGAATACTGTGGCAAGGTCCATTGAACTGAAGTGATATCTCTGAAGTGCATCACATGAATTGGTGTACATAAAGAAAAAAATAATGCCAGAATAGTTTTTTATTCTTTTTATATATAAAACAATTCTCTACGGATGGTGAAATATTCTTTTAATCACAGCATTAACATCCTTTATCTATAGTTTGCATTTAAGGATCTAAAAATTTTATAGCATGACCAAGAAAGCTACAAGATGAAATATGTAAAAAATACTTAAAATCCTCAAAACTATTATAGTAAAAAATCAAACAACTAAAAAGCCACACAATAATATAGAGAGGTAAAAAAGAAATGATCAAAAGTGAAAAAGATCTAAAACTATTTCTCCGAGAAAGTGCATCAAGGATGTCAGTCTATAAAAATAAATGAATATATCACTATACATATTACAAATCAAACAAACATTCAACAAAATTTGCATTCTTGATTAGTGGCATTCCTTATTTGTATAAACAGAAAACTAACACAGTTTCATATTTTTGTAATAATAAATGCATGTTTTATCACTGGATACAGCTTATAGTGCAATTCACACATACATTACTCTCAAAAATGATATTTACAGAATTTTTACATTGCACTTTTTTGTTGCTTTACTATCCTGAACTCAGTTTCAGCTTTATACTTACATTATGTGAAAAAAAGTGAATATATTAAAAATGATAAAAGACACAAAAAGATGGTCAAGCCTCCTCCATAAACAACACGATTGTAGATATGGTGTCTGGAGGACCTCAAAAGCCTGATGATGTCCTCAACCTGCTTTCTGTAGAAAAAATTAACTTTACAGTCCTGGATAAATATCAGTGACAGGCAGAAAATAAATACATTTTGTCAAGAAAGAATGGGATGTTCTATTTGAAATTCTCTTGAAGAGTTGAGAAAATTTTGTTTTTGATATTTCATTTTGAAACTAAAATTATAAAATCATTGTTTTTATCTGCACAGTATATGGCATTAACTGCATTTATAGCCCAGTATTTTGGAGAATAATAAAAATGATGAGTTTGTGTTTCTGAATATCTGCATCTCTCTCACACTTGTTCACACTTCTTCTATCCTTCTACCTCATCCATGATCTAACTTTATATATACTCTTTCACCCTCCTCTTCACTCTGACTTAATGGGGATAATGTATGTATGGAAGATAAAAATGAAAGACCAGACCAAGTTGCTGGAAGCCACTGGAGTGTTATTAGGGGTAAAACTAAGAGCTGAGAAGTCTGCCATTGATCCGGCACTCTGATGTACCAAACATGTGTGAAACTTGGTTTTCCAAAATCAGAATGACAGTGAATATTAAGGCAGTGAAAATGGGGTTTATAGCTGTGGAATTTAGATTAACAGAATCATAGACAGTGAAAAGTAAAGATACACTAAAGAATCTAGGAAACAAGGAAATTGTTGTGAAAGTGAAGAACAGAGTACCTAAATGCTAAATGAATGTTTTCAAGTGTTACTAATATCTGGTATGGAGATAAACAATATCTAAAATATTTACAAAATATATATCGTAGAATACAAAGGTTATTCAAACAGCAACAGACCACTGGATCCTTTCAAGATTGTTTGTGATAGTGGAAGATTTCATGATGAAACTCACAGATTCTAGAGAAAAACCTATGAAATTTATATGTAACTAAGGTGGTAATAATGTCAGTCATGTACTTGAAATATTCAGTAAGTCTGTTCTTAAAAGTATCTTAGGTAATGCTTTCAGTGACTTTAATTGGTAAATTATTCCATATATCAACAAACCTGTTGAAGAAAAAGTACTTCGCCTCATTTAAGCTTTTCGTAATTGTGAATACCTCTACTATATCAACTCTCAACTTTCTCTTCTCTATACTCAGTAGAATTAAGTCATTTGGTTGGCCCTCATAGGATTTGTTTTTCAGTCCTGGAATCATCTTTTGTAGCTTGGTGCTGCACTCTATTCTGTTTACATCTGTTTTCTTAGAGTGACCAAACTGAATATAGAATTCAAGATGGAAATACACCAATGAATGTAAAGAGTAAGATTGATTTCCCTAAACTTAAATTAAAAAACCCTCTCCTTGAATCTATGAACTTTGCCTTTGTTACTGCTTCTCTACACTGCTTATATGGTTTTCGGTCACCTGAAATTACTAGACAAAGGTCTTTTTCCTCCTTTACCCTTTGTATTTCAACAATTAATACTGTAACTAGCAATATTTAAAACTGCAGTTACTGATGTTTAAATTCATTTGCCACCTGTGAACCCAGTCCATCAGTTTCTAGCTGCATATATTCAATTTATTTCTAGATTTTCTTCCCAACTTTGTCCTGCCTGCAAATTTTGATATCTTACAATGCCGTCAGTTATCTACACTGATGTATAAGAGAAAGAGAACCAGTTCTAAGACTGATCCCTTTGCCAGACCACTTATTTCACCTAACAATTCTGAGGCTTGACCATTAATCACTAGTTACCTTTGATGCAGAACTTTATCAAATGATCTCTGAAAATCTAAACAGATGACATCAACTGCTTTACAGTTATCTTGCATGTTGATTACATTGCAAAAGGAATCAAGCAGATTTGTAAGACATGAGAGATATTGTCGTAAACCACGCTGAGAATCGCGTATTGGGTGGTGGTCCTCTAGATGGTTCTACAGTCTTAGTGTGAACGAAGACGACTCTGGCAACAAAAGTAGTCATAGTCGCACGTTTTGGTGCGTGTTGACGCGGTCAGGAATGTGGATCAGGAGGCGATAATTTTCTTTTTCCTCACAGTGATGGGTAGTGTACATGTAGGAGTGAGGATGGTGATTATTGTTAAATCCTGATGAACGCTAGTGTAGGCAGGTTGGCCACCACCAGACCCACACCAAAGAATGATACACACGTGAGGAAGTGTGTGTGTGTGTGTGTGTGTGTGTGTGTGTGTGTGTGTGTTGTAAAGTGATTTTAATCATCTAAAGTGGAATTATAGCCAATTATCGAGATTTAAGTGAAGATAGAGCTAGAAACCAACAAATCTTTCATTTCGATGGCACTCTGCGGTTTTTCCGTCGGTGCTTATAGAATTTATAGGACTACCTTAAGTGCTCTGATGATAGGCACCTGTATGGCTTCCTATAATCTTGATAAACGAATTATAAGGTAGCACCATCAGTTCTACTCACGGGCTGCTGCAGGCTAGAGACCCCGCGATTGCAATAACAGTTCTTGTGGCCACCTTGCACACAGTTGCATATTGTTGGTTACCACGTACTCCCTCTGAGGCTGGGAGCACATAGGCCCAAAAGTGGATCTCTTGAAGGGCGATTCTTTCGAGTGTTCCTTAGAAATACTGACCAAACGAACTGTAGGTTGTGAACGACTAACCACACTCGTGTCTTGTGACTCGTTGCACTGACAGCACTAGCCTCACCTTGTGGGTACATTACCCTCGAGAATTTCCTTTTTTTTTTTTTCTAATGATCCACTGTTCGTGTCTCAGGACCTTTACAATGTGGAGGCTTTACGGCATCACTTTCTTGTTACTCATTATGCTGGCCAGATGAGCTTCACGCTGTGAACGGCTTACAGCGCCAGATTCTTGGGTCTCATGATCCAGTTATTGATTTACAATGCATTCCGAAGCAAACACATCAACAATGGAGCTGAAGATAATGATAACTTTTTTTATATAAGCAACACAACAATTGATTTATACATCTGTCAGTGAAATGGTTGATATTGTAAGCAGAATATTGTTTATATATCTATGGGGTGTCATTGTTCTTTAGTTTGTTCATTCGGAAACCATAAAGGCTTTTTTAATGCACCTTAAGACGCAGTTGTACGATGACTGAGAGAATATCTTAATGGAAAATTGTTTGGAAACAGGTCATGGAGAGCCTAATCTTTAATAAAATAGACTAGTAATATCCTAGATAATCAGTTTCTAATGTACCTCATCCATTATATCATGAAAAATTCATATCCTTGTTAATATAAATAATTTTTTTTTCTATAAACGCTATTATCATCTTGCATAAAGAGCACGTGTAGTTTCCATTATATCATGAAAAACTCGTATCCTTGTTGATATAAATGGTTCTTTTTTATAAACACGATCAAAATCTTGCATAAAAATGCGTGTTGTCTGGGATAAGAGAGGTATGCCCTGCAACCCGTCCCGTGAAGAGATGCAAGTCCGTATTAATGAGCGGAAGAAGATATGAATACATGACAACTCAGAGGTGCTTGAATTATGGTAGTTTCAGCGCTGTTTTATGGATGCGAGGCATGGGCTATAGATATGGATGTGCGGAGGGGATGGATGTGTTGGAAATGAAATATCTAAGGACTACACATGGCGTGAAATTACTTGATTAATAAATCGGTAAGATTTATTAATGGCGACAAGAGGAATGTGGATGAGAGAGCTGAAGGGGGTGTACTAGAATGGTCTGGACGAGTTAGAAGTTGACAGTGTATGTGTAGGAAATGGAGGAGAGAAGGAGAACGGGGAAACGAAACTGGAGATGAGAGGATGGAGTGAAAAAGATTTTGAGTGATCGGAGCCTGAGCATGCAGGAAGGTGAAAGGCAAGCACCGGACAGAGTGAATTGGAGCGATGTGGTATACAGGGGGTGACGTGCTATCAATAGACTGAACTAAAGTTGGATGAAAGAGCACACTGCAATTCTAACTGAAACGTTAATCAGAGGAAAAAAAAATATCCTTTGGCAACACTTTACCGCAGACGAGCTATAAACATGAATTGAATTAGAAAAAAAAATGGTGCTTTCAGTGACTTCAGTTTTACCAGAAAATGGATGTCAGTTGATGTGATCAACGATATGTCTGGGACACAATGAGGAAACCCTGCTGAGTACCAAATCAGAGGAGTATTCTGTATATGATATGACCACTTTAGTACTCTAAACATGCAACAGAGATATACCAAGAAGAAGAAAGCAGAAAGGGTCAAAATTAGAACGAGTACGACAAGGCGATTAAGAACTGCAGACCTGCTAAAGAAGCCACAGTTTACCTAGCAAAGGAAAGACAATCTATCAGGTGAATCATCGGACACAAATCAAACAAAA
>JAUUEG010151111.1:0-10538 GCA_032361445.1 Panulirus gracilis | reverse complement strand
TCTCATCTTAACATCACCCTTCTGTTTACCGAACTTGGTTCAAAGTCTGACTTGAACGTAGCTTTGGAAAGTTTGTGTTCCTCATTGTGTTACCCCCTTATTATCATTGTAAAGGCAATTGTCACTACTCTCTAACTAATCATCGTCACTACACTCTCATCATTATCATTACTTCTTGATGTTCGATACAAAATATCAACATATATAATCATCTTCACTACAGAATAATTTTCATTGCACCTTAATCTTCATTACTCCTTGTTTCAGCTACATCCGTATCTTCCATTCATTCTTATATCTTATATTAGTTACATTACAATATCTTTATATCTTTTCTGTTCCGTCTTTTGGAAAATTGAAAATGAGAGGGAAGGATTTCCAGCCTCCCGCTCCCTCCCCTTTTAGTCGCCTTGTACGACACTCAGGGAATACGTGGCAAGTATTCTTTCTTCCCTATCCCCAGGGATAACAGCATCTGGTGTTCCCAGGTGGTCACCCATCCAAGTACTAGCCAGACCCAACGATGCTTAACTTCTCTGATCAGACGATATATATATATGACGTCTTAGTTGATTCGAGTGTTGGCTAATGTGTCTGTACACGCGCGTGTGGGGCCAGTACTGGCACGGTCTCGCACGTGTCTCTCCTTGCTGATCTCAGTACTACAACACAAGGCTGTGGACGAGAGTGAGGAGCTGGTGTTGTCAGCCTTGGCCACACTGAATAACCTGACCTTCTACACCCGTGACCAACCCATCTCTGCTCTACACACACAGCTGGCAGAGTGTAAGGCTTGGGAGTGTATGGATGAGGGTTGTTAGGAAATGCAAGTAGTAACACACACACACATACACTAGCTTGGAAAGTGAGAATATCATATATAATACATCATTAGGAAAAAGTGATAAAGTAATGTTCATGTTTGATTATATGGTAAATGAAGATGTAAAAAGAGCAAGGATGAGTGAAGAGGGGATTTCATTGCCAGAAAGACACAGAACTTAATTTCTAGATTAGGAAATAATGTTCAGTAGCCAGGAACCAGGGCATTGTGGTGAAAGGTTATGTGATATTCGAAGTTGAGGGAAGGTAGGTACTTATAACCTCAAATATAAAAGGAATATTGAGAAAGACACAGTTCAATAAATGATGTCCATAAGCAAAGGAGCTTTGAGATGTTCATCGGAGATGATACAGGCAACACTCCATCCAGCCAGGATTTGCATGGTATAAGAGAGAAGGAATGAGTATAGCAATATAAAAGAGTAGGAACAAAGAAACTCAAAAAAATTCTAGGGACAAGGCAGGAGCAAGTCTAAAATTTTTCAATAAATTCATGAGTCATCACTTAAAGAGCAGCTAATCAGGGTAAGGGAAGAGTTGTAGAGGATGATGTGAAGATATGTGAAGAACTGAATGAGAAGTTCAAAAGTATTTTCACAGTGGAAGACACAAAGGCCCCAAGCAAGATGGTATAGGGAGGAGGTCTAAAAAAGCATTGTAATATCAAGAAATGACATTAACAAAATACTAAAGGGTTTTGACTTGTTGTACATGGCTCATGGTTTAGATGAAACTTCACCCTGTGTGCTAAATAGTGTGCAAATAAACTTGATAAACCATTTGAAACACTGTCAAGGCTCGTGGTTTAAATGAAACTTCACTATATGTGCCAAATAATGTGCAAATAAACTTGATAAACCATTTGAACTGATGTTCAAAAAGTCACTAGAGAAAGGCAAAGTGCTAAAGGATTGGAAAAAGGGCAAATATTTTATCAGAAAAGTTATCAGGAAAAGGCAATGAACTTCAAACTGTTCTCTGTGATGGACATGATTTTTTAAAGTACTGGAAATATGATAATCTGAAGGCATATGGGTGAGGTCTGGCACAGGAGAAAGTACCTAAATGAGAGAAGCCATGGTTTCAGGGAAAGATCATGCAAAACGGACCTCTTATATTGAATAAGTCTCTTATAGACAGAGGAGAAGGTGGGGTGGGTGGTTAGTCTGTACTTGCACTGCC
The DNA here is from genome assembly GCA_032361445.1 of Panulirus gracilis. Lineage (NCBI taxonomy): Eukaryota > Metazoa > Arthropoda > Malacostraca > Decapoda > Palinuridae > Panulirus > Panulirus gracilis. The sequence goes on along the minus strand of JAUUEG010151111.1, from coordinate 8,513 downwards.
TGAAATAATTTGAGACTGTCATGTAGGAGGTTTGGAAAGGAGCTGAATCTTAAGGCAAAAATAATTAGGAGGCTCCTTTGATGAAATATAGTTTTATTGGAAGAGAAGGACTCATGTTAGAGGAGCCTTCTGGAAATGGGTTGATATCACCAATGTCTTAACTACATGAATGACTTGCTGAAATGATTGGACTCCTACCTTAATGTTTCGATATAATGCCAAAGTCATAAGGGAGGTGTAAAGTGAGGAGGACAGCATGAACCTAAAAGGGAACCTAGACAAGCCCTAAACTGGAGTGATACATAATCATTGCAATTCACCCTGAGTAAATGTAAAGGAATTAGAGTGGGACATAGAGAAAGAGGGTATCAATATGAATATTATCTAGCAAAAAATAAGCTCCAGGAGTCTGTGTGAAAGTATCATGGGAGTAGAAACCGCCCCTAACCTGTTGCCTAAGAATAATTACAAGAGCTATATGCTGACAAATATTGGAAAAGCATTCAAGTGTATGGATAAGGAGATATTCAGCAAGCTGTTCATATCTTACATTAGGCCAAAACTTGATTGAGCTTCTCAAGTTTTGTTATCACACCTAAAAAGCATAGAAAACAAATGAGAAAATCCAGAGGAGGGCAACAAAGATGGTACCAGAGTTAAGAGAGCCGAGTTACAGGGAAAAGTTAGAGGCCTTGAATTTGTCAACCTGAGTAGACAGAAGAGTAAGAAGTGATGTTAATTTTTTAACCACAATACAAGATTAGAACAACCAGAGGACAAACCATGAAATTAAGATAAAAACTTGTTAGTGAGGATGTAAAGAATTATTTTTACAGTGCAAGAGAAGTGAATGAATTGAATAAACTGAGTATGAAATTGTAAATATGAACGTTTAAAAGATAGGGCCTCATGAGTGTGGAATTCCTCCCCGTACAGCACAAATAGGTAACTAAGCACAGGTGGTCAAAAGAGCGAAGAGTGAGAGATTTACTAGAGAACTGGTGACTGAATTCACTGAAGGATATTATAGAAGGAAACATAGCTTCCTTAACATGCAAAGAATGTGGAAAGGAGTGAGTTATGATGATTAAAGCCACAGAAAGGAAACTGAACAACTGTGAAGTGATGTCTTCTTCTCAGAATATAATTGCTGGTTGTGAGGTTTTAACAAATTGATGACTAGCAAGTGTGGCTTGTGCTGTTTGACCTATGGTTTTTAAATTGATCTGGGAACACAGAATTAGCTATAAACTGATGACTGGTCAGTTACCCATGATCTGTTAACTTGTGAGGCGTATGGTAACATTAACCCTACACTAAATGTGTAAGTAGTAACCTTATACTAAATGTGTAAGTAGTTACCTTACACTGAATGTGACACTAAATATGATGAGTTCAATGACTGAAGAACAGTTACAGCACACTGTTATCCATAGAAAACTTACAAAAATATACACGCATTTTCTATCAGTGCATGCACATATGACCTGTGAAGTTTATCCAATCTGCAGCCAGTGCATTGACAGGTGACCTATATACTAACATGTAATCTTTGCACTAACCTATGACCTTTTGCTAACCTATGACTTGCTCATTGTCTTGTAACCTGTACCTGTGTACTACCTTTTGAATTTTACTGTGACTTGTGACTCGTATAATGACTTGTGACATACACTAATGTATGATTTGTGTATTAGACTACTAATTTATGATGTGTTGCTTGTAATCTTTTATCTTTAACCTTATGATACGATCTTTCATCTTCATGTTGACGTGTGTAACTCATTTGTCACCTTTTCACTGCAGGTCTTTGTGACATGTTGCCCATGGACCATGTTGAGGGACTCGTGGAGACCATCAGAGTGTTTGGGAACTTGACGCACTTCAAGGATATCCGTGACATACTCACCAAGAGAGCTGGTTGGTTTACTCTTGTTGTGACCCTCCTTTAGTCTTTCCCTATCATTGCTCATTTCTTCACCCTCACAACTACAACTCACTTGCCAATATACCCTTTTTTTTCCATCTTTGCTTCACTGTTAACCTGAACCAAGAATCTGTAACTCCCTCCTGTATTATACCAGATGTATACTCAGTTTTCACATCTTTATTCTACAGAAGGAAAGGACAGCAAATCCTCAATTTAATGGACTAAAAGGGGGAAGGGGTGTTTGTTAAAGAGAAAAAGAGGCATTTGGGCAGTACTTACAAGGAAGGAGTGCAAATGATTGGGATATGTTTAAGAGAAAGTAGCAGGAGATCAAGAGGAAGGTGCCGGGGTTGAAAAAGAGGGCAAATGAGAGTTAAACCTGAAATCCGTTATATCGAGGTTTATTAAATCAAGGATTTACTGTATAAGTTTTTTTTTCTTTCTATCAAGACCAATAATCTGCTTGTTTCGAGTTTTAGAAGATTTCATGCTCTGAAAATGGAATGCTGCATTTGTCTTGAGACTGCAATCATAATACCAACTCATTTTAAAGATGAGAAACCCTTATATGTACATTGCTGTTGGGATTGTCCTGCAGTGCAACATGACTGTTAACAGTTCTTGCCCAAGTTATTAACAAATTTGCTTACATTAGATATCTGATTTTAATGACTTTTTATTTCTTATTAATGGTTGTTCACAGGGATTTGATATGGAAATAACAAGCCTTTTATATTCCTCTGTGCTTGATATTTGGAGCAGTAGTGAGTAATGTAAAACTGCCTTTCACTGCAGACGTATTGATATTATTTTCTAGGTAATTGTGATGACTTTTTCACTTTCTCGTAATTGAAGTTTTCCTGGATTTGATAATACAATTCATGCCTTTCTTCTTCCTGCAGTGTTGGAGATATTGGTTGAGATGCTTGACTGTGACTCCCGAGAGCTGGTTTATGTGTGTGCTGGAGTTCTTGTTAACCTAATGTCTGATGCATCCAGAAGATCAATATTCAAAACTGAAAATGGTGTTCTCAGAATGATTGATGTGCTTCAGTATTTTGGGTATGGAGACTGGCAGCTGTGCAGTCTAGCATGTCAGGTGTTATGGAACTACTGTGCCTCAGCCGCTGATGTTGAGGAAGCACTTGGCCACAAAGAAACAGAAAAACTCATCTATGTGTTGGAGGAATTCTTAGATGATGATTCGTACTTCAACAACCCTGAGGTATTTGGTGAGTGTGATCCAGAAACAAAGGATATTGTTTACCAGCTATGGGAGGACTTCGCTCATGTTGCCACAAAACTCCTAGATCGTATAGAAGAAAATACTTCTTCACTCCCTATTGTTGCAGCTTCATGAACTCCAAATCTCTTTTCCTTGTTAAATATTTGTAAATACACAAACTAGGACTTTCTTCATTGTAAAAATTAATATGACTGTTCAGTGTAATGTACGCATATTGCTGTGATTGTATATAAATGCATTATTTATTTTCAACCATGAATAAGAGGAAAGTTAGATTTTGTACACTTAAAGCATCTTAACTCTGAGTAAAGAGTTTAGCTCTCATACTTTGTACTAATATGGCACAACAGTGCTCTTCATCTTGATGTCATCACAAGGCACCATTTTTGTTTTATGTATTGGATAATTATCACAGTATGATTAAGTGCTCCTTCCCTTAAAAGATTCTTCTACATATTATATTAAACTCCATTCCCAATTCCCTGAGGTGGACCAGGTGCATACGAACATATTTTTTTGATGGTATTAACTTTATCCCTGGGGATAGGGGAGAAAGAATACTTCCCACGTATTCCCTGCGTGACGTAGAAGGCGACTAAAAGGGGAGGGAGCGGGTGGCTGGAAATCCTCCCCTCTAGTTTTTTTTTTAATTTTCCAAAAGAAGGAACAGAGAAGGGGCCAAGTGAGGATATTCCCTCTCAGGCCCAGTCCTCTGTTCTTAAAGCTACCTCGCTAACGTGGGAAATGGCGAATAGTATGAAAAGAAAAAAAGAATATATATATATATGCTGGTAACCACGAAGGAAAACGAAACACGAGAAATCTAGAACGCTTTCGTGTATTACATCTTCGGGGAAATCAAGACGTCAGGCATAAGGTCAGTGTACACTCAATGAATATATGGAAAAAGGAAATGTTATCACAAGTCACATGTGTCTGAGCTATTAGCAAGTTTGGCCTACGTCAGTGACATCTCCTTTGTATAATACTTTACGAAACATTTGAACATTTGTTAACACTTGTTAACATTTGTTAACCTTTGTTAACACTAGTTAACATTTGTCATTGGAGCTGGTGCCGTTGTGACAGGCGGTGTTATAACTGATATCACCTGCGTTCGTTCCAAAATACACCATACGCCAAAATGCGAAATAGATTTGAATTTACAAGATGCGATAATTTGCATACCATCCCATTAAGTGACCAATTCTATTGAACATCTCGTAGAAGTGTCTCGTTACCACACCAGAAGCCAAGAACCACTAGCGAGGTAAATGTAGAAACAGAAAATAAGGCCAAAAAAATTTTCTTCGAAAATATTGAGGATATTGTGTAAACGGAAAACTGTTTTGAAAGGATTTGTCTTTCAAATATAATGCATTTTAAAAACGTCTGAAATGTAAATGAGCAACATTGAAAAAGGATTTGCTTGTAAAAAAAAATGACATGTAAGAAGGATCGCTTTATAAAAAAACATAATTTGTAAATGAACTTCCTTGTAAAAGAAGTGCCTACTAAAAGGATTACTTTGTAAAAGGATTACCTTGTTAGAAAGATTGCCCTGCCAAAGGATTTTCTTGCAAAAGAATAGATTGCCTCGTAAAATGATTACCTTACAAAAGAATTCCCTTTTAAAAAGATTATCTTATAACGAAATTAGTAAAAAGAATTACCTCACGAAAGAAATGCACTGCAAAAGAATTACCTTAAAAAAAGGAATACCTTATAAAGGCAATACTTTATATAAAGAAAATGCCTTATAAAGGGAAGACTGCGTTAAATTTCTCCTTTTTTTTTTCTATTCTTCAGCCGAGCGGAAGATAGATGGCGCCTTGCTGGGCGGAGGCAACAGACCCTGTTAACATGCAAATACTAAAGCATAGGGTGCGGGGTTCCACTGCCCCCCCCCCTCCTGGAAAACAGCAACGTCATAAGAGAGAGAGAGAGAGAGAGAGAGAGAGAGAGAGAGAGAGAGAGAGAGAGAGAGAGATCAGAGCTGAGACTCACAATTTGATTCTGCAATCTTTCCCAAATCAGTTGTAATCAGGTTTACGGAGGGAACCAAAATAGATGGCAGAGCAAACCGACTTTTCAGAAGATAATGAAGAATTATATCATCTCTGAGGAGAGAGGCACAACCTACCCCTATCTTGCCCCCGTCATTCATGGAATCACTGATGACATCCTGGAAGGCTACTGCATAATGCGCAATAACCTGCTTGTCTTCAATTTAAGGCGAAGCTTTTCTATGAACTGCTGGCGGAGGCTGGGAACCTGTTCTTACGCCTGGAACCTACTGATGAAGCTTGGAACATAATGTGGAAGACTGGAACATTATGTGGAGGAATGGAACCTACTGTTATGGAGGCCTGGAAGCTGCTGTGGAAGCCTGGGAACTGGTGTGGAGGCCTGGAACATGATACAGAAGCTTGGAACATAATGCAAAGGCCTGAAACATGGTATAAGCCCCTGGAACCTGATGCAGAGCTGTGGAACGTGATGCGGTGGCCTGGATCCTGGCTCGCACGGTGCGTCTAATCAATTGTCAACAGCAGTCGATCTCGCGAAGGAAAGACTTATATTAGTAATATCTAAACCACCAGGTCATTACTCTCCCGATATTAACGCTCTACATCAGGACCTGGAATTAACCAGCTCGATAAGCCGATGATGATCACTTTACGAGGAGTTTGGGAAGTTTATCACATCCGGAAGATGCCACTTTCCCAATGGTCAGAAGTCTGGAACGAGATGCGGCAGTACCTCTAGAGGGAACCGTTATGGAAAGGAAACTACACAACTAACTCTTTTGCTCTTGTCTAAAATTGTCGACAAAGAAGCCAAAAGACAAAAGAATGTCTAAGGATTATGGGGGACATTCGATTCTCATTGTCTGTATAAGATTCTTCATTTTGTATTCCATAAAGAATTCTTATCTATTGTCACTTCTCTTTTCTTTTTGGTGTATTTGAACTGTAGTTTACTTATATCACTTTAGATGACAGAGGAACATCATCTCTTTCGTCTGTCTTGATAATGGTCTCATTTGATGAAGCAAGTTGTACAGTTGAGGATGAATATCCTGGGGCACGCGTGGTCGGTGCTCTGCCGAAGAGCCTTATGTCTCGAGAGGTAGAGACAGAGGCTGGGGCACGCCTGGGCGGTGCTGTGCAGCAGAGCCTTATGTCTCGCCAGATGGAGACACAGAGCTCAGTAGAGCTTCAAAAGCCTCGACCAGGATTTCAGGTCTGTCCTGCGACTTACGTCCCAGAGTGTACAGCCGAGAAAGTCACATTACATTTTCCATTAGACAGCGTCCCACCTGAGCGCACAAGTCTTCTCTTTTAAAGTTTTCCTTCAGCCAGTAGAAGGTTTCACACACACACACACACACACACACACACACACACACACACACACACACACACACATGGTCTCACTTTCCTTCACTCTATTCCTTCATTCTTCTCTTATTTTCTAATTCTATAATTTCTTTTTTATGTACCTATTTCCTCATCTTGTTGCTCATACATCTGCATCATCTTAAGTGTTTCATTTTTGTTCCATAGTCGTCACTGAATTGTTCTATTTAACTATTGTTTTATTTCCTCCTTCTATAATATCCTTTCTTCACCTAAGTCATAAAAATTTGTTCTTCGACGTTTTCTGCAAAAACTTCCACTGGTCTCCGTAACGCAACAGGTCTTCTGGATCTGCTTTTTCCACAGTTCATCTTTAAACATTCGTTCTCATGATTCTTTTTCATCTGTGATGGTGTCTGTAGCCCACATTCCCTGTTTACCTTCTCCCATCCTTCCATCCTATATCCTTCCCACACGGGGTCCTACATCTTCCCAGCTTCCATGCCACCTCTTTTCTCTTGGTTGTTGTCCTCACACTAACCCGAGGGACCATTCCCAAACCATTGTGCCCTCCCTCACCCCCTCTGAGATTACTCTCAGCCAGAGTCGGGTCATCCAGGAACCGAAGATGCCACCTGTCCTCCTCTTGTCTCTCATCCAGACACATCCAGACACCACAGTCTGGCCAGGGAGGAGCAGTCCTCGTGTGGTTCTCCTCTTTTCCTGTTCCTGAAGAAGGAAGATAGGAGGAGGGGCGGGTTCCCAACCCCCCAGCTCTTCCCCCCCGCCCCCGGTGCACGGCTCCGACGCACGTAGGAGATACGTGAGTGGTATACGTAACCGTCTGTCCTCAGTGGAGTGAGGGAACTTATGATATAGCTTCAACAACCGGGTACATTTACCAGCCGTCATGAGTTACGTGCAGGACGGAGAGACTGGCTGGTTGTGGAGTGAGTTGTAACAACCTCCCCGCGTGTGTGGTATGAGACGGGAGGGAAACAACCTGGGCCAGGGGAGGGAAACAACCTGGGCCAGAGGAGGGAAACAACCTGGACCAGAGGAGGGAAACAACCTGGGCCAGGGGAGGGAAACAACCTGGGCCAGGGAAGGGATACAACCTGGGCCAGGGGAGGGAAACTTGACAGCCACTGCATTGATGGCTTCCTGTCCTGTTCTCAATACCCCACACGACACCTAGACAGCTACTACGTAATGATAATGATAATGATGATAATGTGGGTGATAGTAAAAGTAGTGATCGTTATGATGATACATAGTGATGATAAACAGAAGAACGGTAGCGTTAATCAAGGTGGCGGACTGGTGTGTACATTACGTTGTGTGTGGTGCAGCTGGGGGGGTTGCCGGACCACAGCTGGCACACCCGACACCACCAGTCATCCATACACCTGACCCTCACTCCTCACCAGTGAAGACGTCTCGCCAACCATCGACCTCCTCCTTCGACCACATCCCTCGACCTCATGGGCGATCAAGCGGAGGGGTTGCCTCTCCTGTGTTCAATTCTCAGATGATCAGGAGGCTTTCGGAGCAGTCTTGTCCTCCTCCCATCTCGGGTCAGGACGAGGCGTTGTCAGCGTAAGCCCTCGACGGCATATCAACGCCGCGTGGTCATCTCATCTCTCGCCTCCGTCGTGTGACCAAAAGTTATCGAATTTGTCGACCACTGTCTCGCCGGCGTGATCCTATCGCCCCGTCAAGGCCCCTCTCTTGCGCTTCGGCCTTGCCCTGCGTCGTGTGGTAGCCAGGGCGGCTGTCAAAAAGCGCCGGGGGGTGTGAGAGGCAGTCCGCCTTGCTTGGTTCCTGAGCAACGTGGTTTGGGCTCCGCCAGCCACAGGGCTGCGGAACCAGCGTCTCCTGCCGGGGAGGCCGACGTCTGTAAAGCCCGCCCGCTACAAAGCCCCGGCCAGATTGGATTTCAAGAAGGGACGTTATTATTAGATCTGTCCGTCAG
>JAUUEG010151000.1:0-10539 GCA_032361445.1 Panulirus gracilis | reverse complement strand
CACATGCCATCACTGCTTCCCTAAATACATCCCATTCCTCACCCACTCCCCTCATGTCATTTGCTCTCACCTTTTGCTATTCTTCGCTCAATCTCTCCTGGTACTTTTTGTCACGCAAGTATCCTTTCCAAGCTCACTTACTCTCAACACTCTCTTCTCCCTGACATTCTCTCTTCCTTTTTGAAAACCTCTACAAATCTTCATCTTTGTCTTCACAAGACTGTGATCAGACATCCCATCAGCTGCACCTCTGAGCATATTAACATACAAAAGTTTTTTTACACGCCTATCGATTAACATGTAATCTAATAATGCCCTCTGACCATCTCTCCTATTTACATATGTATACTTGTGTACATCTCTCTTTTTAAACCAAGTGTTCCTGATCATCGAAGGAGTCCAAAAATCAATTATATTCAGTAAGGTTTAAAGAAACCTGACTAGTGTAATTTAAGACTGTGGTGGACTACAGTAAAAAAGAAAATCAAATACTTTAAAGTTTCTAAAAAAAAACAGTAATGTAGCATGCTAGTTTTTATGCTTTCTAAGCTAAATCTATTCATAAATTTTCACAATATAGAAATAAAACTTATTACTGAAAAACTAACCTTCAAGGATGCTCCAATCCAAAATGTGTAGCAGGTATCAGGAGGCTTGTTGGGTCGGCCTTGTAAACCTCCACCAATCTGGCGACCAACTAACCACCGCATTAATCTCTGTTTCTGTAAGAACCACTCATTATTTGTATGATAACTTCCACAAACTATATTAAAGCATACCTAAGCCAACAATTTCCTACATTATACACAATGACTGTGTAAGACCTTCTCTAATCCTCTCATAACTAATGCTACTTTGCTTCTATTAATTACAATAGACTGTTTTTCTTACAGAAAAAAATCTGTCTTTACATACTTTTTTTTGCCCTCTAATGGTTCCTCATTTCATATTAATGTAGGTTAAGTAATTTTATGCATATGCATGATTCAAAATATCCTTACCAATTTGACAATTCATGGTTGGGTTTTGCATGGGAGTCTGATCAAACTCTCTTCTTTCAGCTTTCCTCTTTCAATCTGTTCTCAATTTGCAGCTTTTTTTCTCATGGATCCATTTCTGTAACGTGAAAGATAAACCTCTCCTTTCCTTGTCAACTGTAGGGTTTCTCAGTATTCTTTTGTCTCCTACCCTCTTTCTTCTTTTCACTGATGACTTTCTTGACAAGAAACCAAATTCACTCATGCCGTTGACAACTCTGCATTCCTTAACCTTTTTCAGTTTCATCCATCCTTTCTTCCTTGAATATCTCATCTCAATTACCATGTACAATCTTGGACTTGAAATGGATTTTCTAAAGGAACAGTGATAACTTTGAGAAGTCTATTGCTTCTTGAGCCCAGTGTCTTTATATTCCTCGAATTTCCTTTCTATACCCTTTAATGGCTCAATGGTTCCATCACTTGGTGCAATAACGATAACTGGTATTGTCATAATGTTTTATTTATCAATGAAACCCTAACTTACACTAATCATTTTCAATCAGGTCTCTAAATCTGTACGTATTGTTCTGATTCTGAGGGTTCTCCTCTCCTCAGTAATTACTTCAATTATAAGAGGAATTACTTTGTCCTTGTATACAGTACTGTTCTCAGAGTTGTGGTAGTTCCAGCCACTCAGCAAAGTTAAATCTCAGATGCAGATTCATTCTTTAAATGCTAAATAAAAACTAACCACTTTTCTTAAACAGTGCTACTAATTCTCTCTTTTTTACAGATACTATCAGCTTTGGGCCCTTGTCTGCTCTCTCCTGTAAAGGGCTACCACACCCACCCTCACTGAACTCCTTCCACCCTGGCCACTATACTATCCTTCATAACCATCATTCCCTCCCTCTTGGGCTACCAAACCCATCAGTTAAGACAAAGGTTTCACAAAAGAAAGGGCAAGATTGCATGGGAAATAGATGTGAAAATGCTTGTTGGACACCACCAGGGAAAGAAATAAACTTTTTCATACTTTAAAACTTAGATATCTCTGCAAATATGTTACTCAAGATATAAAACATGACAACAAAATAGTTTACCAAAGGACTGTTAAAATATCTTCCCTGATGTATTAGTGCATAAACAAAATGTCACTATTTACAACATTCTATTATCTGTTGGTAAAAATGTGGTATAATCACATCACTTGCATATCATAATGTGCACATGTACATAAACGATGCAATAAATAAATGTGCCCATGACAAACTGTAACTCTCTTATTTCTTTCCTGGAGACTTCGAAAATGAATTCTTTTTGTACCAGCTCTGCTCCAAGCAAGTAGTATATTACAAACATTACTGCATATAATCTTACTCTTTAGTGAAGTATAAGTTATCCGAGTGTGCAGTAAGTGCGGCTTATACTGTAAAGATTCAACTAAGTTTAGTGTACCTCTGAATTCAAGTTAATTTACCTTAAGATTCAAATTCAATTTACAGCAAGATTCAACTTTGGTTTACCTCATTTCAAATTGATGTCTAAATTTAAGTTAGAGTCTTTGTCAAGAATTTTGTATGGCACATCTTCACCACTTCCAAATTTCATCATGACACTTATTGGAGCATAGCTACAATGTACACAGTGCGGTACTTATGTTGATTACTTTGATATAAAAGGCACACAAGAGATCAGCTGCAGCCTAATGCTCCACTCTGCAGCCAGCTATGATTATCTTTTCTATTTAAGAAAGTTGGGATAAATGAGGCTGGGGAAGGTTTGACCTGACATGATCATCCAAGAACTGTCCACATTACCATGTGGATCTTTTGGGCTTTTTCACGGATTTTGTTCAATCTTGCATAATTGTTCATAATTTTGGAGGGTGAAAAAGAAGAAAAAAGAAATACCATGACATAATGAATCAAGAATCATGAGTTAGTAGGATTGGGTAAACAAGGCTAACAGCATCTAGAGTGTGATATGGACAGCTTAAATCAGATTTTATGACAGGAATATGAGTTTGGAGTAAAGAATGTCTGTGTCTTTGGCATTCTGATCTGAAAGACAAAAGTTGCTAAACTTATTAAACAATAAATGGTGGGTTGGGTCTGGGGACCCTCCACAAACAGCAATTTTCTTATAAAAAAAAAAAAAAAAAAAGTACCTCTGAGTTGGACTTGTGGAGTGTTGAGTGAATGGAGAAGAGGGTATCATTGATATATACAGTCTCCAGATAAGTGGGGAGTATTTGGAAAAGTTAATTCTTTATCATGAACTTGGTATCATGCACTAATATATCTCTTTTACAGGGACTGCATTGATGGTGAACACCATGAATCAGAAATATAAAATTTTGCTTATCAAAAATTAATGGTAGTCTTGGGTGTTGCCAGCTTAATTAAGGTGATCTTTCCTTGTCTTAAGACAAGACAGAAAGATATGATGGTCCTGTTTGTATTTCCTGTACATGATATCACACTCTGGTCTTTTTTCTCAAACACACACAATATTGGGAGTGAATAAAATAAGTATATGAAGAAATATTAGACTATGCACTCTAAATGAATTAATAATACCAGTATACTTGATACTTTAAGAGAAAACAGGCTTGGAAACATTCTTGCTCTTAACTATCATCTGTTAAACCTAAGTCTTTTGTCATCCTAGGATTACATCCATAATATTTAGGTTAAGTGGGTATGGAATCTATTCCATGTGACCATGCAAAGGCTGAGTACAAGAGTGGTGGGGATGCCAGTGGTGGAGTACCTTGCTGGCCATACTCACTACTGCTACTGAAATAATTCTCCGTGTCACTTATTTCTTCACCTTTCACCCGTTATGTTTTCATTTTCTTTACCAGCTGATACATCTGGTGAAACATGTTTCTTGCAATTGTATGGGTCATCCAACAATCTACATGTGTTATGTATAACCTAAGAAACTGGTGGACAAGCATTTACCATGATGATTGTTAAGGTATTGAGGACAGCAGACTGTTTTTCCCACACTTGCTTGGCAATCAGTTTGCAAATTACAGAGGTGAAAAAGTTAAAACATCAACTGATGATGGCTGCCAACCTGTATGAGATTATATAATGTTTGCTGCTGTCTAACAAGAGATCATGTGATGTTGACTGCTGTTTGAGGGTTGACAGATGCTGCTGTCTAACAAGAGATCGTGTGATGTTGACTGCTGTTTGAGGGTTGACAGATAAGTTCAGTCATAACTAGAGTTCAGCTTGCCATTTCCTGTTCCTCTGATGGCCTAGGAAAGACTGAGAAATGTGGTAATGGAGTGGAGGGATTTCCGAAGCATGGCTTCAGAGATGTAAGTATGAGAAGGAACAGCTTGGGGGGTGATTTTTGGTATGTTCTTAATTAGTTTTAGTTTTCTCATGGCCTTTCAGGATATTTAGCGTGCTTACTTTTGCAGGTATTAAGCACGACTGTGACCTAATTAGTCATGTATTCACCTACTTTACCTACGCAAGACCAATGGTTTGAACTGAGCCACTTGGTGAACAGCAAGTGACTTTGATTAAAAAATAGATTGTTTAATATTTGTTTTTATCCTTGGGAATACACAACTATGAAAGATAGGAGTGGGGGCTGGAAATTCTCCCTCCTGTGCTATTATTATAAAGGAACAAAGGAAGGAACCAAGTGAGGCTGTTTTCTTTAGGGCTCAATTGCTGGAAATGGTGAAAAGAAATGAAAGAAAGACTTCTTTTTTGATGTGCTGCTATGCTTAGCTTTACTCCTTGTAAGCCTACAAATTCTGAAAGAAGTTCAAACATCTCACCTATCACTCTTGTATTTTCACACAGCCTATGAATACATAACCCTTTACCATGTACAGTGACTGTAGTATAAGAAAAATTAATTTTGTACTTTTTCTCAAGCTGGTCACTTTGCTCCAAGGCTGTCAAAATACATTTCCTATTTCTGTGCTATGCAACAACTTTTTCTGTCTGCAAATCAGTGGCTGAACGTTGACTGTACTGGCATCTGGGAGTGCATAATTCATAAAACTTTACAGAGTAGGTTGACAGAAAAGCATTTCATAGAACAGTTCAAGGGCAAAAATACCCTGCCTATTTGAATTGTTTGTCCAGTTTTACCCTCCAAGTACTCAAAAAAGAGGGCAGGTTAGTGCATGAGGAAGTGGACAACATTCTAAAGTCCTAATGGTCCAAATGATCCCCCTTTGTGTATAATACCTTGCTTCAAGATAAATCAAAACAAAAAAAATGAAGTATAATAAAAACTTGGCATTGTATACACATCAGCTGTCATATGTATATTCTGTCGTATTTCAGTCAATGCAAAAATAAATCCTGCATGAGTTTACTGTTTTGTTTGTTACCCAAAATGAATCCAAATTTTTTGAGGTGTACTTTGCTTTTATATCGCTACAGTTATGCTTTTGATGTAGCTTTTTACAGCACAATGTTCGCAATCTGATAATGTTTCTGAGGAATAGTGGTGTCAGATATGGAAACTTTGTAGTCTTTTCATACAGAAAAAGTAATAAAAGGTCATATTAACATTTAAAATCTTTTGAGGTCTTGATGAAAAGTTTTAGGAACTTACCCTGATAAGTTATTACATGACAAAGAGCTAAATGCTGCTTTCACTAAATTTTCAATTCATAATAAAATTTTCTTCATATTTCATCTATTTACAATCCATGCACTAATCTTTCATCACCATACAAAAAATATAAAAAGAATGTCACAGTAACCTGCATATCAGACAAAGCCAAATCAAGCTTTCCCATCAAGTGTAGAGTCGCAACTGCACAGTAGCTACTTCCTCCATGGGCCTCTAAGTAGATTCCCTGACCCATAGCACCTTCATAACTCTGGAAATTAGTATTAAGGAACTGTTAACATGTGAGTGTCAAAAAAAAATGAGGCTACATAATGCTAAATTTTACTAAAACCAAAAGAAAAATAAAAGTCAGGGGTATACACTTCCTATAAAAGCTATATACACCCTTTAACTGCTATGCATGGGCCTAACATGGATAAGGATTTCAATTTTACACCAATATTAGAAAGCATGAAGTGGGTTTCAATCACGTACACTAAACACAAGGACAGGGTAGCATACTGCCCTAGTCTGGTTCAGGACAGACATCTCGGGCCTTGATACTGCTTTTGATTCCTAGCCCCCTTACTCATCCTTCCCCTTTAAATCCCCTCCTCCTCCTCACCACCAAATATCTTATCCCTATCAAAATATTCCACTCAACTGTCCTTGTTTTCACTTTGACCACTATTTGAATTTTGCCTGATTTCAGCTGCAATGCTGAGGCCTTCAGTGGTACAGTCTAAACACTTGAGCCCAAGATATATTGTCCTCTACTGAACATGGTGATGACCATGGAAACAGTATGTGGTAAAGTAGTATTCAAGCAGGTAAAAATTCTTAGGAAGTATTTCAAGCTAAAGAAATACAGTGACTAGCGAAAACTGACTTTATGCAAGTTCACTCATGATGCAACAGAAATCTATCTATCAATATCTCTGATGCCTCTCTGGCTGTGTTGGAAATGAAATGTTTGAGGACAATATGTGGTGTGAGGTGGTATGATTGAGTGAGTGATGAAAGGGTAAGAGAGATGTATGGAAATAAAAAGTATGTGGTTGAAAGAGCAGAAGAGGATGCGTTGAAGTAGTTTGAACATGTGGAGGGAACATGTGAGGAAAGGCTAACAAAGGGGATATATGTGTCAGAAATGGAGGGAATAAGGAGACCAAATTTGAGATGGAAGGATGGAAAGCAAAAGATTTTGAGTGATCAAGGCCTGACCATGCAAGAGGGTGAAAGGCAGCAAAGGATAGAGTGAAATGGAACAATGTGGTATACTGAGGTTGACATGCTGTCAATGGACTGAACCAAGGTATGTGAAGCATCTGGGATGAACAACGGAAAGGTCCGCAGGTCTTGGTTGTGGATAGGGAGCTGTGGTTTCGGTGTATTACAAATGACGGATAGAGAATGGATGGGAGTGGATGTGGCCCTCCTTTGTTTCTGTAGCTACCTTGCTAATGTGGGTAACTGCAATCAAGTATGAAAGAAAAGAAATATATGTTATCATCCAAAGGACAGTAAAACCCTCCTGGGCACTTCCCTCAGGTGGTGGATGAGAAATTTTCAGAAACTATGAACCAAATCAGTACTGATAGTCTTCGCCAGCCAACCACTTAACAACTTAGTGGATTATTTATTACCATGCTGTTGACAATATACTGGACAGCAGTGTTGATATTTATGGCTGAGAAATCTTGAAGAATGAAGCAGATGGTTGCTGCACAGTACATGAACCGCATGTCATTCTCACTTCCTCCTCGAGTGGAATAGAAACTGAAAATAAGGATGAAAATAATGACAGCAACTGAAAGTTTTTCTAGAAAGAACTTTATAAATATTGTCAGTTCAAGAGCTTTTCCATATCAAGGCCATTCAGATAGCATTTTATGTGTTAAATCATGTGTAAGTCAAATGGGTCTTGGGTAAACTGTAATAAAATCTCATTAAAGGTGTATATGTATTCTTTCCCTGCTATGTACCAACAACCACTTCAATTTTCTAACAAACTTGAAGGTGAGTGGTTATACCTCTGGCATGTGTTGAAAGAAAAGATTAGTGAAACTGCATTTTCAGTGATAATTTTGCTTTTGAGACTCACAGTTATTAGCAAAATGATAAAACCAATACACTACCAAATTACTTAGCACAGAAAATAACCTGATATGGATTTACTTTTTGGTTCAATGGTTTGCTGTAAACAAGTCATGAATTTGATACACAAGATTGCGGTACAAAGCAATCTAAGAAAATGAACAGTTACCATCATGTGTCTATCTATCTATATCTCTGATCCATGTTCCCTTTTGGAACTCTCTCAAGGGAGTGGCCATGGCAAAATTCTCCATAACTGTAGAACTCAAGTACATTAGAGTGCACTATTGTGTATCCAATTTTAGAAAATCAATCACACAAAAAACAAAGAAGTAAACATGCATATGTCAAACAGATGGCTTTAAGAATTTCATAATTTTAGGATATATGTCTAAATGTTTTTGGTAAATCACTGATCACATGCACTAGTACAATGATAAACAAATAATTCTTACCTGATCATACAATGTCAAGATCCATTTTACGGGACTCCTACTGCTCCCATCCAACCCACTCCATAACTAATCTCCAATCTCTAAGTAAAAATAAAGAGCCCATACCTGTTTCACACTTCAGCAACCTCTACACACAGGTCCTCACATCTTTAACATGACTGACAACACATACAAACTGAAATGACCCAGCAAGCACTGAAAACTATCCTCCCAACTCAGTCTTAAAACACCACACAACCAGACATACATCCACCTGAAACCACTTTCTTTTCTTTGCTCTGGACATCACCCATCCGTACATTACAAATACTGATGCAACATGACTCAAGACTCTTTATGCCTATAATGCAATTAACAATGATGAAACTGAACACTTGTTGCTCAGTTGCCCTGTATTCTCCCCTCGAAGGACAATGTTTAACATCACTACACTTTATGACCAGTGGTCTCACTAGGTGGACATGGCCCACTTTTTGAGCACTGCAGGAGCTTCAGAAAAGTTGGAAGGGACTCCTAGGGTATGGAGGTAAGGTAAAGTACAGTGTGTGTGGTTTCTGATGAGTTGCAGTTTAAGACTTGAGTAGGGAAATCAGCTGGTCAGTGCTGGTTAGGTTATTTCAGTGTGTGTAAGTTTTATCAAAGTGTTATTTGCTGGGGTAGGGGGATCTGTGAGTAGAGGTTACTGGAGTGGGGAACTGTGAGTAGAGGATACTGAAGTGTGATGCAGGGGTAGGCTTTTTATCTTTACTTGGTGAGGGATTCTTCTTGTCCAAAACAGTCCCAGTTAGTGTTCTAACAACATTTAGTTTGTGTGTTGTTATTGTGTTGATATTATTAGTGTGGGGAGTGAAATTTCTTGGTGATTTTTTTTCATATAGTACCTAACTGCTTTTCCCACTTTAACATGGCAGCATTAAGAAAAAGAACAATGGTCTCATTTGCACACATCCAATACCAGGCTGTCAAGTATGATGTAACAAAACCTATTATCCACAGACGAGTTTTAAGATACAGAAAGATGAAAGGATTCAAGAAAGGTGGGAAACAAAGTGTAGAGCTATTATTCAAAATGTGTTTGTGTGAAATACAAAAGAGGGTAAGACTACAAAAAAAGTGGTAAATTTGAAAAACAGCAACAAGCAAAGCAAAAAATATCAATAAAGTTACAAAAAAACAAGCATCAGCTTATAACAAATGGCTTACCTGCCATCCTGACACTGCAAAGCTGCAACATGAGCCAAGACTGCTTTTCTGTTAACACGAGTTAAGTCGTCTCCTAAGATAATCAGTGAGGCAAGGGCAGTGTAAGTCATAGTAATGTGTCCACAGTCAAAGGAGATATTGGAAGTATAGTCACTTGTGCCTCTGCAACCTGCCAGAGATGTCCCTCCTCGAAACCCTGCATTTGCCATTTGATCTGGAAGGCAGAGAGTCATGTAAGTGATTACAAGTACTGAGAGTAATGACAATTATGAAGTCCATAACTGTCAGAATACTCATTATGCTAATACATAATACTGATTACAAAATTATGCTAATAAATAATATGAATGGTAGATAATCTTGTATACTTACAGCTATCAGGCTATGAAGATCAATGGTTAAAGTGTGTGGTACAGAGAAAAACATCATCAAACTGATTTGTACTATAATACCTGATTAAGAACACTGAAGTTTTCATTAATTTTTGGGAAAAAATCATCTCAAAAGCTATATACACCATATAAGTGTCCAGTGGCACAGCCATCCAAGAACTCTAACATGGAATCAAACTTAATCAAAATAACCAAACACTGCACTACAATGCACTGCTCTGTAGCCTGTACATGTACCTACCAACATTCACTATTTTTTCTCATTCTTCTAATCCAATGTATGGAGTGAGTAATTTATCTATTCATTATGCTGTTGTTGCATTGCATGTATTCCCAATATTATTCTCCAATTTTCATAAATCACAACTGCCTAGATTATCCCCACTTCTTTTAGAATCATTAGAGTGCAAACCTGCCATTCTTTCCAAGACCTTTGCATTTACCTCCTATACCACTCCATCCGTAAATAGACTGAACAGCCATGGTGACATCACACACCACTGTTACAGATGCATCATCTGGAACCACTCATTCTCCTCTCTCTCTACTTGCACACGTCTTATCATCTTGACAGAAACTCTCCACTGTGTCCAGTAGCTTTCCTACCACAATATATACCTAAAACAATTTCCACAAAGCATCTCTATCAATCCTGTCTCACACTTTCTCTAGACCCATAAATGCAACATACAAATCCTTATGGTGAAGCAGTTAGTGCTCCTGACCGTGACACATTCACGGGCCGCCGAGGGTCGAGCGCATAGGTTCGAATCCTGGTTGCGGCAACCCAGGAATTCATTCATCCTAGGG
>JAUUEG010150890.1:0-10542 GCA_032361445.1 Panulirus gracilis | reverse complement strand
CGAGCGATAACATAAAGTATTTCTAGACGAAAATGAGACCTATTTGGAAAGGTTCTTACGGAAGGGGATGAGTCTTCTTCGCACGAGTTGCGTTTTTTTACCAAAACGAACGTGTAAACTCACAAAACCGCTTACCAAAACGAGCAGCTCCCACTTCATTCAGGTGTAGTTCGTCCTTCATAAACATACCAAAATACATGTAGAAATTCTGCCACAAGTTTATCAACTCAACTCCTTCCTGAAAACCGAGGATCATTTGTCTATTATCTAGACTGAACGCCTTACTAAAGAAGGTGTTCCCGGTACAAATCCTTGGTAGAACTGAAGTCATAATATCATCTGTTCTATCTCTAAAACGTCGAATAAGCCGGCGATATTTCTCCAACAACTCCTCCGATCTCTATAACAAGTGTATAATCGTCAGTGCCGCCACAAACCTCCTCTACAGTGTCGGTGGCATCATCTACCTTGACACCTGGAAAACAAAAACGTCTAAGTCGTGAAGGGTTTCTGGAGCACAATTCCTCCATCTGTCCTCGGACCATAGAGTAACCGACAAGCCTTACTTTGTGTTCGTTGTCGTCAACTTCAACCAAAGACTGAAACCGATTATTTGTAATTATTTGAATAAAAGATAAACATATGTAATGTTTCAGCACCTGATGTATAGTGGGAGGGCTATGTGCTATGTGCTATGATTGTTATTATTGATAAGATTATGTGTTAAGATGGCTCAATAGTTGTGTCATAATCAAATGGGCTTTACACCGAGGAGGGTTGGGTGTGGAGTTGCAGGAGTCAGTAATGTGAATGCTGCATTTTTCCTACATTGCTTAATTAAGCAAATTATACAAGGATTGATGATGGAAAGGATGAGTGTCTTTGAAGAAAAGAGGCAGCACTTTTATTAATGTAAGTCTATTTAATATGTCTAAACGACTATGACACTAGCCAGACGTAACTCGGCCCCTCTGTCCACCTATATCCCTCCACTCTTCACAATACCTGCCCAGGATCACCGCCACCATACAATGTTTCCATATGACTCTGCAAGATCAAACATTTCATTTGACATTTGCAGAAAGATCTCATTAGAAACTTTATAAGTTCAGTTTTTAAGCACTATAAATAATGGTGAGAGGCATATTTAAACCATTTGAAGTATT
This sequence comes from Panulirus gracilis, assembly GCA_032361445.1. Lineage (NCBI taxonomy): Eukaryota > Metazoa > Arthropoda > Malacostraca > Decapoda > Palinuridae > Panulirus > Panulirus gracilis. The sequence goes on along the minus strand of JAUUEG010150890.1, from coordinate 9,376 downwards.
TCATACAGAGGATTATGTTTGTGATTGAGGTTCATTGTTGGGAATTGATATATTCATAAAATGGTTTACTGCAAATGAAAAAAACATATTTTATTCATGTTATTATTATCAACTCTTGATTCAGTACTGCGTCTTGCCAATTTCTTCTTCGATAACCACATGCAGCAGACGATATGAGGCTTGGCCTTCAACAGTTCCCATTCTGGTTTCGTGTGTGCAAATAACTCGGCAGATATCCTCTCCCTGGCCGGCTTCCATGTATCCATGTTTATGGTTTGCATGTTCTCGAATGGTTCACGTCTGCCGCCTTACTTGGCCAGTCCAGCAGCCGTAGGTTTTCCTGCACATCCATCCGTAGCTGAACAATCCCAGCCGTATAGAAGGGAACCAACGATCGCTGATGAGCTGTAGAGTTCCTTGGACGCAGGATGGCAAGGAAAGTTTCTTCCACGCAGGTAGGGAAGGAAAATGCTCAGCAAAATATCGAGATATTTCTTCACATTGAACCTTCCTACTACTAGGATAACGTACCCTACACCATGTACAAACATCCACCTCCACACACTACAGGAGACGTGGCCACTCCTCGCCTCCTGGAAAATGTTTTCACGGTCATACCTGTAGAGGCAAAATGGTCACTGTTGAGTTCACGATGTGGTGTGTGGTAGACTTTCTAACTAAAGTAATTTTTTCTTTCCAGTTTAACGTAATGATGCTTTACTGAATACTTGACCGTTTGTTTAGCATCTTGGATGAAAAACCAATTAAGTAAAATTTGTATCATACAACAATCAATTTTGATTAGAGTTATATCTCGCAGCCCCACGATTAGTTGGGTTTGCTGACTGTTCATGATGAGTTTTAGCGTCAACAGAGCCGTATCACTTTGCTGGTCCTCACACTTCTCTGGTGGTAATGTGATTGGCTAAACATTATGTTACGTCACTATCTCGACATTTTGTAAAATGTTTTCCTCTTCTTCCAACGGAAAAGAACGTCTCCCTATGAATGACAAATGTTTGATTTAACATATTCTTATGGATGTATGACATCCATGTGGATGTATGGTGTAGGTGATACTGGGTAGATATGGCCAAGGTGTGATGAGATGTAGTGAGTGGGGTGGGGTGGAGTAGGGTAGGATGGGGTGGTTAGGGGGTATGTTTCGTTAGTGTCTTAACCGTTTCGACAAAAGTTCACATCAAGACGGCCTTAATTTTACAGATAATTGCTGACCTATATAACTAGATCATAATCACCCCTTCCATCACCAATCCATGCTATAGTTTGCTTAAGTAATACATGACAAGTGCAGCACACAGTGCCTCCCGACACCTGCACCCCAACTCCTTGACACCCTTCTCCTTAGCAGACCATTAAGAGAAATAGAGTAAGCAGAAAAGTCATTGTGATGTTCAACTGGATGGAGGCGGAACCTACAGTTTACGAAGTGAGCAAAATATGTTAAGGTTATAGAAGCATAGTACATTCCTTACAGTTCAGAACAAAGAGCTCTCAGGTAGGATGAGAGAGACACATTTGATAGTTAATTCAGAAGAAACAAAAACCTCCTCCTTATGGGGAGAACCATTTAAAAGTACTGCGACTCACTCTTCCGTACAGCTGACAAGGAGGCAGAACTGTTAGGTAACTTACTTCAGTCGGATTTTTGTTTTCCTTTAGCTGAAGCACAGTAATCTTAGTGAGTGAAGGAGGATAGAGTTCAACGAAAATACGGAACATAATCAACGAATTTCTATTATGAAGGTTTGAATGTGTTTAGTTGGCAGAGAAGTGTGGAAAGAACTAAAGTAGACAATTGTAGTGAAGGTAATGCAGTGAGGGAAAAAGAGAAAATGAAAAACAGATAACAGGATAAAGTGAGGCAATGTTGTGGACATTCACAACCCACGTATGATTGTGTTGCAGGGAGGTGTCACGGCCAAGACTGTATTTCCTGTGTTCATCATCCAGTGCCTGTTTTGCTCAATATTAAGGGGTAATGCAAACAAAATACTAAACCAAAATTCAATATCAGTAACAAGCTACTTGTATGTTAGTAGAAGAAAAGATATCTTTCCATAGTCTATTTAAAGACAATATTAAGCTTACTTCTGTGTACAAAATACCCGACTTCTACCACGTCTTACTTTTATAATGGTAGCGCTCGTATACTGGTAAGTAGACGTGCAAGGTGTGAGATAATTGTTAGATCGTGATAATTTCTCTTTTCTTAAAGAAATAAAGAATTAGAATATGTCGGGAGGTGTTTTACACAGATCTTTCTGAGGGAGTGTATTATAGCGGCTCAGGAAATAAAAGATATGTGAAGAGAGAAAACTCTGAGGCCAAATTTCATATCAAATCTTATTTTACACTGAGGAGTTGCTCACAAGTTTACCCAATACCAGAGAGTGAAAGATTTTTCATATTCTCTAGATTAGCAAGGTTCAGATCGTGAACGATATGTCTGATCAGAAGTGGATGATCTCTGGTTGATTAATGAGTCTGTAGACCCGTAACGTTGCAGTCCAAATATACCATAGGAAGAAGTCTGACGTCATTACGCATATTCAAATGGAATGGTCCATCCACCAGTTGACCCCCGCTATCTCTTGTAAAGCCTGCCTCAGGCAACTTTGTCACAGTGTTTCTAGATCACACGGTATATAGTTATCAATATGGAAACTAACTACGCAATATATTCACAAACTTTCTATACATTTCTATGGTGAATCATATATTCACAAACTTTCTATACATTTCTATGGTGAATCATATATTCACAAATTTTCTATACTTTCCTATGGTGAATCATATATTCACAAACTTTCTATACATTCCTATGGTGAATCATATACTCACAAACTTTCTATGCATTTCTATGGTGATTCATATATTCACAAATTATCTATACATTCCTATGGTGAATCATATATTCACAAACTTTCTATACATTTCTACGGTGAATCATATATTCACAAACTTTCAATACATTCTTATGGTGAATCATATATTCACAAACTTTCTATACATCCCTATGGTGAATCATACAATTCAGTTCATTGTAGTTGTTTCATTACTTATGTTTCTTTTTTTGGTGGTTATACATATCTTTTATTTCTCCTTAATTAAAGTGAATGTGATACAATTCTGCAAATGATTTCTCTATTACAAAACTGTTGGTTTTAGAGTTATGTCATCATTACTTTTCGAAACTGCTTCTATTCCGTTTTCTATTCTATAGCATTCATAAATTCCCGAACTTGAAAAGGGCAAACTTAACTTGTGATTGCCACAGCAAATTCGTGGCCCACTGCAGGGGTGGTCGCTTGATCCTTTCATATTACCTGAATATTTCTTATGGATATCGAGTACAGTTTTAAGATATTCACATATGCCTACACATGTATATGATGTAAAAAAATTTACTATGATATTTTTACGTGCTAAAGTCGAAAACACGTGAATGACATAATGATCTTAATAGTTAAGCGGCTTCTTTAGATAAATTAGGTCTCAGATTATCTCAATAATAATGATATTAATCATCTACCCCAGGTAGTGGGATCTTAAGACGTAACTAATCACTGCTGATGTCTAGTGAAGAGATGAGGTGTAGGCTTCACATTAGTGTGCTCAGCAGTTAACCATGCATCATAACCAACACACAGCCAAAGCCAGGCAGCCAACTTAGCCGACTGACGTTGTTCAGGCAACTGATGCAATTGATCAGGTTAGTGTACAGTGGGTGGCTTATTGTCAGTCTCGTTTAGGAATAACAATATAAATGCAGCTAAAATCTTATTACGTGGTTAATAAAGATCTTTCTGAATTCAAGGTATATTCATATCCACTTTCTGATAATAGACAGGATTAGGTGGGCAAGATGCAGACCTTAACAGGGGAACAAACTGACTAGGAAGGATTTGTGGATGTGTCTTCTCCTACTGTGCAGTTAAGAACCATCTAAGGTAAGTGAGTTTCGTTTCCGTGATCACTTTACCATAACAAAGGATCGATCGTAAAAAGCCATACTATGAGATAGAGATTTCGTAACGTAGAGTATGTACTATGTACTTAACACAGACCCTGTACTTTGTAAGTTGCACTTCATCTATTAAGGATATAATGTTTAATAATTACGAAATAAGTATAACCGATGCTCTCGTAAAGTTCACTCTTTGCCTCTTATGCGGACTGACTATGTACTGTGCTGTTGTTAATGTTTAACTAAATGTCATTCTACAAGAGTTTGTGCTTTTAATGTCCCAGCACCTTGGCATGATAAGGAGAAAAAACCATTTCTGGAAAATCTTGATGACAACTCGGTTCATTCGCAAAATAGATAATCATACATTGAGTTCACAATTTATAATGGCAGTTGTCTGCTGAGATTAAATTAATACCAGTGATACCCATGACCTTGAAATAGGAATTATCTAGTCTCATTTTTTATCGCTTTGTTGTGATTGTAATTATGATAGTTTCTGATTCCTTAACGAAGTTTAAGAAAGCTATATGTGACAGGATTTGGAGTCTCTTTAAAGTAATTGCAACGTTTATGCATTTTCTTACCATGTATTCTCTTTATGAACTTTGGCGGCAATATTTGATGAAATAGGAGATGTAATGATATTCGCTCCAGTCTAATTCCAAGCATAACCATACAACATTTCAGCGCATATGACTCATATTACTGTGACCTGACAACAGTAGATAGTGTTCTTGTTGGCGGGCCACCCCTCGCCGGCTGATGGAGGGGGAAGCCGCACCAGCAAGATATAGGGTATATTTGTGTTTGGTCAAGTGCATATCAACAGAACTACATGAATGATGTGTCGAATTCATGTGAGAGCAGGCGGCCACCGGCATACACATGCTTTCAATTCAGCGGAGGTGGTAACTAGAACAATGTTCCACAGTTTCTGTCACTTTGGCACTAGAGCAACGAGAACTTATCCGCAGCGTCAATTATGTGGAACATAATCGTTGGAAATAACTGAAAATCAGAAGCTTTTCTTTATGGCAGTCAACATGGCAAAGGCGATAACATGCCCAGTTGTGGCCATCACGGCCCAAAGGAAAAATGAAGAATATGAGAAGACGTATGAAGAAAAAATTACCTTCAGTTTTTTCAGATGTCTGCAAACGTGACACTTGAAGTTGGATAGGCTCTAGAAAGAGGAAAACACGAACGAAGGAAGAGAATTCCTCAGTCTTGCATTCTGAGGAAAGAAGAGTGTCATAATGATCAGTAACTCTGGAAAACAGCGGCCAGTCACGTTCTCCAGGTCCAGAACATTGCGGCTGAGACACACAGCGAAAGAAAGCAGAGGTCCATGTGATACATAGGGAAGAGAGAGGTGGCAGTAACATCGCTGGGGTTGGAAAAAGATGATTTAAGAAATGTGACAACAGGAGAGTAGATAAGGTGGAACACTTGCATTGACTGTAGGTAATAGGGTGGTGGAAGGAGAGCTATCCTAGATATGCATACAGTATTGTACACGTAGGCGAACTACACCCCTGTACATATGTACATATGCTCAGGGGAAAACAATTTTGGCACCTATACAACACCCCTGCTTTTGGGAAGCAGATTTTGTGGTACTATCAGGTGATATTTCCAGGGTAGAGAATAAGGTGTTATGTCCAACCTGTTTATGTTACACAAAGGTTAAATTGTGGAGTTTCAGAACGTAATAGCAGAAAGAGAACTCTGAATTTCGAATAAGATATAATCAAAACATAAGTTTTTACACCGCTGAATTTAACAAGTTACTTTTTCAGCATTCCGAAGAGCGGCACAGGTTCTAATTAAGAACGGAGATATCTCTCGTTCGAGAAAAAAGGTATTGAATTTAAGAAGGGGGGAAATGAGTTAAGGTATGAAGAATGGAATTATTGGTGTTAAGGGGAATAATTCTAGAGATAAAGGTCATTTATGAAGACAAGAAACGGGGCAATAGGACTGAACTCTTAGGAACGTTGCTTTTGGTAGGATAAGAAAGAGAAGTCTCTCCTTCAAACCATAACTATGAGGAGAAGTAGAAAACCAATAACAAAATTGAATTTTGAAATTCAAATACATGCTTTGAAGATACCGAGACAAGAACCAAAAACAAGGGATTAGCCATAATCCATAAGAGTGGTGAACTAGAGGGAAGTTACATAGGAGAGGTCAGCTGTGGATCTTGCACCGTTGAAACAACATTGGTATTTTGAAAGAAAAGAGTAAGATTTACAATGAATAAGAGAGTGAGGATTAAGGAAAGCTTGAGACACTGTCTAATGCTCTACAATGTGTCGTTAATTTTTGCTTTCTCTTTCACACACACCAACATTCTTTAGAAGATATTACAAGACGGTCTTTTTCACAATTCAGTGGAAGTATTTGGTGGTTAGGAAGATATTTCCCAGTACATTCCCATATACTTTCTTAATCTTAATTTCCAGCCCGTCTTCATTTCATTCCTGAGATTGAATCTTTTCTTTGGATTCTTCTTATAAATTCCTAGATATTGGACAGTAAATCTCAAACCGGGTCTGTCACTGGAAAAATGATCGATAGCAAGAATACTAGTTAGTCTGTTTCATTACCAAGCACCATAAACCTTCTAATGATCGTGGATGTGTCTATTAACTGACGTTTTGATATCTGACTACCGTTGTGCAGAATCATTACTGGAGATTATCATGTTCTGTTCATAGTTTCCTACACAAATGACGTGTTTATCCCTCTCATCACTGCAACGTTACCGTAAGCAGTTTCTACTCTCGTTCACCATGTTTGTTCAGAAGTTTTATCTCATAGTAGTCAGGAATATGAAACTGAAGATTTATATGCATATCCTAGCAGCACTTCATGGACATATTGCCTCAGATAGTGTTACTGTCTGTTCTGCAGTAATTTGTTGTGAGATTAAAGAAATTTTCTCTAGTTTGTGTAAGTTGCCAGACTGTGACGCTGACGTACACCATGCTCCCATATATTGTCTCGGTGTTCCTCACAAGTTATGCATAGCATTAGCTGGAAGTTTACTGAACTCTCTATATGCTGTCTGATTCCTGCACGTTTTCTTCAGAAAGCTGGAACATCCGAGGATCAGAGCAGCTGTAAAGTCACCGATGTCCCTGTCTTCACTTTTTGGTTCTTTCTACGATGTACTGTGTTCACTATTATTACATTTTGACATTCTTAATTTTGTTTTCCGACAGAGTTTATAATATCTTAACTGTAAACACTAAGCTTCCAATATAACTGTGACGTCTGAAAAATACTTTATTGACGTCCGAAAAGTCACTTTTGTCTGTTGTGAATGTTTATGATACTCTTGAGAGAGAGAGAGAGAGAGAGAGCGCGAGAGAGAGAGAGAGAGAGAGTCACCTTGCTATTCTATGTCAGGTGAACTTTGTTCGACAGGTTGCGCTGGTGCCAATCCTTCCCCGACGATATACATCATATGATGATTTGGTCTTTCATCTCTCTTTTTCGGTACATTTGTCTTCATGTCCTCATTTTGTCTTTCCACTGTCTCCACTTCCCGTCTCGTCTTTCTAGGACTCTCAGGTAGTGAAGGTCTTCCTTTACAGTCACAGGAAAAAGAAATATAGTTTTATAAATTTTGAAAGAACTCTTTGAAATTGACTACATCTGGGAAACTTTTCCTCCCCAGCGCTGGACATCGAGAAAAGTCAGAGAAAAACCCATCATTATTGGCCTCTTGATCAATTAGTTTTCTTCGTTTCTTTCCTGCTTAAAATAGGATATCATCAAGGGAGTAGGTTTTAACCACAGGAATTTTGTTTCAGGTATGTTTGAGAAATCATGAATGGATCTGTATATTTTCTCTTCTTGCGTTGGTTCGACTGGCTAGATTGTGGAAGGAGTCAGTTCCATCAATTAGATTCCTGATATATGTCAGTGGTAAAGCTTGGCTTGCAGTCTATGTTTGATGTCACTGTCCAATTAGCCACGAATATAAACATAGCTGTTCATCTGTTACGAAATGTGTTGGTTCCTGCCGCTTGTAAGAAGTCTTCAAGTCAACATCATGATCTACGACTCAGAAGTTAAACATTATTTATTTTGCTATGACACTGCAAACCGTAGTAATTCCTCCTCACGAGTGTCCTCTTTATCTGCTACACAGTCCAAACATTCCTTCTCTAACCTGAAGAAACAAAGATATCTTTTTGATGCGCAGGTTTTATACAGCGATTTCCTGTGAACATGATATTAACTTGATATAGTTGCTTACATGATCCGGTACAGCGACCGGGGACAGGTGGAAATTGCAACTCTGTCACAGCACCTACTGCCCATCACTACACCATCAAATGCTCCAAAGTACTTCAAGTGGTATCACATCCACTGCAAAATCCGCCTTACTGGAGATCTCAAAAAAAGAAATGGGATTCAAAGCCATAAGAAAGCGAGAGTTAAAAAAAGAATCGAAGACTGAAACTAACAAAAGTGAGAGAGATGGAGCAGAAGTTAGACAGGTCTGAAACGTCTCCTTTCACAGGGATGGCTTGAGACCAGGCCAGCATCCAAGAAACGAAAGCATGGATATTAAGAAAAAGATAGAATGAGTAAGAAAAGATCGAAATTCCGTCAGAGGTACATGCATTTAGGACTCGAGAAGATGTGCCATCCAGTTTAGACGCACCTGTAGCTGAAAGGAAACTTGCAAAATTTTGCGTAAGGTAAAGGCCACAGTTTCAGTGGGAGGAGGTGGAAGGAGAAGGAACGACAATGGAATGGTTCAGAGTTCAAGGAAAATAAAGTGCCGGAAAGATCATCTTCATCAGCTGCAGAAATAGCTCACCGGAAGAAGAGATTTGGAAATGTTGAAATGAATTTGGCAAAGGACTAGTAGCGAGCTACGTTCTAGAAATAGCACTTTGCAGTGATGCTAGTCAGAGACAAACGTGGAATGAGTTCAAAGAGAAAGGGAAGTTTCCAGGCAAAAACAGGATAAGCTCACAAGTGCAGTTTCATGTAAGAATCACATCATCAGAGAAGATATAAGAAAGAAATATAACAGTCAGAAGAAGGAGTCAAGCGGGGAGTGTTCATTCCCTTCGAATCCTCAGATTAGGGTGTATGATTATCTCGTCTTGGATGTAAGCAAGACGAGAAGAAGGGAGAGATAGGTAGTATGTATAAGGAAAGAAACCTGGATGTTCTGCCTCTGAGTGAAACGAAGCTTAAGGGCTAAAGGGAAGAATGGCTTCGGAAAAGCCTTGGAAGTGAAGTCAGGGGTTAGTGAGAGGACAAGAGCTAGGGAAGGAGTAGCACTACTGAAGCAGGAGTTGTGGGATGTGATAGAGTATAAAGAAGTAAATTCTAGATTGATGCGGGTTTAAC
>JAUUEG010150889.1:0-16301 GCA_032361445.1 Panulirus gracilis | reverse complement strand
TGTGAAGCGTCTGGGGTAAACCATGGAAAGGTCTGTGGGGCCTGGATGTGGAAAGGGAGCTGTGGTTTCGGTGCATTGCACATGGCAGCTAGGGACTGAGTGTGAACAAATGTGGCCTTTTTGTCTGTTTCTGGTGCTACCTCGCAAGAGGGGGAGGAGTAGGATGCTATTTTGTGTGTAGTGGGATAGCGACGGGAATGGATGAAGGCAGCAAGTATGAATATGTATATATGTATATGTATGTATATGGTGAAATGTATATGTATGTTTATGTGCATGTGTGGGCGTTTATGTATATACATGTGTATGTGGGTGGGTTGGGCCAGTCCTCATTTGTTTCCTTGCGCTACCTCGCTAATGTGGGAAACGGCGGTTAAGTATGATTAATAGATAAATAAATACCAAAAGGGTAAATAATGACTATGACATCAAGCCAAATAGACTTTCTATACAGGACCAGTATCTACCTTACACATAGATCAGTAAGTAGGGCATTTATATTATTATGATTATTATTTTTTTTCTTCTTACTTGATTGCCATTTCCCGTGTTAGTGAGGTAGCAGCACGAACAGATGAAGAAAGGGCACACCCATTCACTTCCATTCTCGAGCTGTAGTGTAGTGTAAAGGAATACTTATGACACAAATTTTTATATAGGAAATAATTCATTTAGGATGATACTGTATAATTTTTTTGCATATAGGCTCTGAGAGGGTAGACAAATTTTGCCCTAGGTAATTTTTATAACTGAATAAATCTTGGCATGCCTTTCAGAATTGAGTTTTTTCTATAAGATTCTTCATCAGTTGGCCATGCGGTTATGTATATAGAAATTGTGAAACAAACTTGTTCGATTTTTTTTCATTACTGTCACCCTTCCAGACAAGAGTTACATAGAATATTAGAGCAAGTAGATGAGTGAGTGACGAGCTCTCATCTTACATAAGTTGCTCTACTTTTTGCTGGACATTAAGGTTTAGACACACACAGTATGATGGGCTTGTACTCCTGCTGGAATAACATTTATGAGAAAAGCAAAAAGAAAGAAGGCTTGCCCATTTTTCTTCATTAGTTATGTGTGTATTTATTTTTCAGAGCGGAGTCTATGAAGACAGAGGAAGCATCAGATACAGGGGGTGAGGAACCTCAGGAAGAAGACCCCCCTCCAGAGATCACAAACCTTAATGACTACAATGTAATCTTTAAGACACGTCGGGAATGTGAGTCTTACTTATCGTTATTGTTATGAAGATGACTTTGATTTAAAGAGTGGGATTTCAGCATAAACAATGAATGGGACTGATTGTTCCCATTTATTTTTTTGAGCATTTATTGTTTGAACCAAACAGGGGACTTCAGGGTAAAGCAACAACTTTTATTATTACTCAGCATCGTTTTGGATAAGAAATTGTAGTGATCCAAAAAATCAATGGTATAGTTACCTCTGAAACCAAGGGAAAATTACTGATCATAGCATTTAGCCATTCACATGACATTTATAAAGATTTAATCTGCTGCCCAATCCTACTAGATGACTGCAACACTTGAATTTTAGGTTCCACCCAGCAAGAATCAGAATGTTCGTGTCCAGTGCGTCACTGTCACTTTTATTGACATTGATGATTTTTTTGATATAGACAGTGAAGGGAAATAATTTTTTGATTCCTCTCCTCTGTTTATGGAATTCTTTCCAAGATAGACTGTGTGTTGTCTGATATACTGTTTCTTTTCATCCCCTGCTTTGGTTGTGCATATTTTACCATAAGGCAGCTCTTGAGTATGAAATAATTTTATGATGAGCTGGTTTTTAGGTAGTTGTCCAATAAGGGGAAGTTTTTCCTAAAACCACTTAGAATGACAGGATTTCTCTTCACAGTTGCTGATGATTCTATTAATTATTTACCCTGGGCCACAAGTAAAACTCACATAACATGACGATGAGAGCATTTGTCCCATGAGGGGGATAGGGTATTAGGAGTTATCACTATGATATTTCTGTTGCATTGTCTAGGTGCTGGCATAAGACAGATATCTTTACCCTAATGAAGGCACTAAAGCACTTTGCTAATTTACAGATTTAGTATTTCGTGAGAAAAGTATATAGGATTAAATGAGGTTAAGAAGGTTCTTTTTGCAGTGTCATGTACCTTGCAAATAAATAAAGAGTGCCAAAAAATAGGAATCTTGGTTCAAAGTAAAAGTTGCCATTTATGAAGCAGAAAAAGCTCATAGAATTCTTTCTATCTGTCCACTTATATCTCTGATGCCCATTTCCTCCAGGAACTCCCATCAAGGGGGTGGCCACAGCAAAAGTCTCCACTTTTCCCTCTACTTATGTGCCACCCTTGCTTACGCCATTCTACGTATTCTTCCACCATTTTTCCCCCTCCAGTATTCTTCCTCCCACACCAACTCAACTTTAATTGTACTATCAAACACTCTCCTTGTAAGCTCCCAGTCTTGCACTCTATCCACATGCCCAAACCACCTCAAAGTATTTTGTTTCACCCACTTTACCACTCCACAATTCATTCCATGTGCATTCCCTGCCATACCACATCTCTTACACATCCTTTCATTTCTCTCTTCATTCCATCCAGTCATACCACATTCTTCTCTCAAATAGCTGATTCTTGACATTTGTGACTCATTCCTTGTCCATGAGGAGGGGTTTATTCCTTCCTTATAGATCTTTCAGCTGAAATCAGTCAGTTTCATAGTTTAAGTCAGATGCTTGCCTCACTGTGTCTGCTTACATTTCTATGCCTTTTTGCTGTTTACCTGCTTTTGATTGTAGTGCAGTTAGAAAAAGAACTGTCTGTAAGCTTTTTTGCCAGGGGATTTATATAGAAGAATCTTGAAGAATTTTCTCATAGTTCAGGGGACACAAGTGTTTGTCATTATTTATTGTTTGGTCAGTATCAGCCTTTTCATAGATTACTTCCCTAGTACATGATGTTATTCTAATTTTTGAGGATCATTGATGTTTATGATTTCACCATTTGACTTTGCATCTTTTGTGCTTGATTTTGAGATGTTTGCTATGATTAGATGTTAATAGCATCAGTGTACCAGCTTCACAAGTTGGCTGCATTTTATGGTATTATCCCAACTTATATTTTCTTATTCTGCCACTTTATCTACATCTTTGATTTTGAGCAGTAGCCCTTATTTTTATACTTTGTAACAACTGAGAATTGCTTTACTTTAGATCAAGGTTGCAAGAGTTTTTTACTCCAATTATAGAAAAGTTAGCCATGAATTAACTGACAATACCCGCAGCATGTTTATTGAGTTGCAAAGAATAGTTTTCCTTTGAGAGACTTTCCTGAGGCTTGGTGGGACTCATAAGTGTAGATCCTGCCTTATTACTCCATGCTTTGGTTCATATTTGTTATGGGCAGGGAGGTTATGCTTCCAGTGAGGCAGAATGACTTAAAATTAAGGTGCTGTCATTTAGTAGTGAGAGTGAGTAGTAGATTGAACCTATGTTTACATGGTCAGAGTTGCTGATTACCTATGTTTGGTGATTTGTGATATCTTCTGGGTGTATTGTACTATCTTTTGGGTTACCATAAAATTTTTCATTCAAAGTTTTTAAGACCTGCACATTCAGCCAACTCTTTCTAGGCTCTTCAAAAAGGATTTTTCAGAATTGTGTTTTCTGTATATGGTGACTTTTTAAACATAGCTTGAAGTCCTTTAGATGGGACCATCTAGACTTCTTCCCTGGGTATGTTAATGAATGAAACAAAGTAAGTGGAGATAGGCAAGCCACTATTCCTGCAACCCTTTTCCCTCCAACCTACATCACAAACTTACACTGGTGGTCAGCCCACATTCTAGCACCCAGTAATTTGTCTGTTAGTCAGACAGTGCAGTCATGGAGTTGCTCCTCTTTTCTGTGATTACTTTTTTGCTTCTTCTTGTGACCTCTGGTTGCTGTATCTTTAAAGTATCTCTCGGAAAGGCAACCAGAACGGTAACAAAAATCAAAGCCAAATATTTGTTAATATTTATAGTGCTAGGGTAGTGGATGACTGGAATAAGCTGAGTAATGAAACTGTAAATGCCAACTTTATACAAAAGGTTAAAAAGTTGTTTGATAGGAAAATCCAAGAGATGGGGTCCTTGTATGTACAACTCATGCCCCATCATGTATGATTAGGTAAAAATAGGTAAATACAGATAAGGACAGATGGTTGGTGAATGGAGTATTTCCATCACTTTTGTGCAAAAAGAATAAAAATTGAGAGTATCTTTTGTATAAACCCAATAGGTTACAGTTTGTGGGAGAAATGAAGTTAGGCAGGTAAAATTATCAAGAGATCTCAGAAGGAGGCTTGATGAAAGTGATCTTGGTGGTTCTTCATTTGGAGAATTAGATTAGAGAGTTAGAGGATGAATTCACAAAGGCCATAAGGATTGTACGATTTTCACAACATTTTACCTGTTATTTTTCTTCACTTTCCTCACCAGCTTATACATGTGATGATAAGTGTTCCTCTTCATCGCTTAGGTCATCCAACAATCTATGCATTTTTTTGCAGGGTCAATGTACACACTTTCTGAGAGGTTGATGGTGATTGTAAGGGAACTGAGAATTGTAGTTTTTTCTTCAAGGCTTTGGCAAGGGAAGAAACCCTTATAAGCTGTTAATAGGTGATCGCTTTGGCAAGGATTTGTTCACTAGTGGATATAGTGTACACCAAGGTAGCCAGTTCTGATGCATTTTTATGTAGTGATATAGCTTATATCACAAACCTCCAAAAACAATGAATAGAAAGCTCCCAAATGAGTCTCATTCTTGTGGTAAGATCAGGAAGACCATCAGCTTGGATTTAAAGTTGGACATTTTGAGGCATTTTGATTCTGTTCAATGAAATGCTGATATTTTGATGTATGCCTGAGCTTTTGATTTGCTCAAAACTACAGTGGAAACAATTTATGACCAGGCAGATGAAGTGAAAAAGTATGCCTGTTTAATGACACCTTTAGATGTAGTGCAGATCGCCTGGATCAGCTGATATTATGAACATGGAGTGAATGATGAACATCTGGATCAAATGTTAGAAACAAACATAACATGCCTGTGCTTTTTTTTATTACTGTAGTTTTACTTATAAACAGTATTTGAAGCCATGCATCTCATTTGAATATTTGAATTGGTAAAGTACCTGTTTTGCACAATATGTTTCTTGGCATTTCATTCTTAGTTTTATCTGAGGATTAGGTTGAAAAGTTTTGCCCAAGGAATGTAACCCCTTTATCCCATTCAATCTGATCATAAAATGGGTTCCACTATTTGGTAATTCTGTTATGTTGTGAGTTACTGGAATGTCTCTCCAGTGTAAAATGCTGATTAGGTGTACTGTATGTAATTAAGTGCCCTTTTGATGGTCAATGGCCTTTCCTTCCTTTTCTATATGGACCCTGTATTTAGATAACATTAAGTGATTAGATATCATTATGAAAAAGTTCTTTCTTTCAAGTAGATTGTCCTGTACTTGAATGAGTGATGATTTCCATCAAAATTCCTCCCTTTCACCACATTTTTGGGTTTAGAGCTGTTGCAGTGATGAAGTGCTGCTTTTTGTGTTGGCTACCTTGGTGGAATAATGGTATGGCAAGCAGGGAGGGTGTTACATGTGATGCTGCATGATTTATTGCATGTTTTCTGTATTAGATTATGTGAGATAACAAGGCAAAGCCTCAGCTTGCCAGGAAGGCCAAGATGGAAAGTAAGTACCAATGGAGCCTCAGAAATTAGCTTTAGGACCATAAAACTACACATAATAAGTACCCCCAAGCCAATAAGAGGCAGCCATTGCCATTTCAGACTATGTATGATATAAACTAATAAGAGTGATGCCACTTTTGAACATGCTGTATTCACAGGTAAATCATTATTTCATTGGTATATTCAAGTTGATGTAATCTAAAATTTTATATTACCTGAGTTTCTGTCAACTTAAAATGTGAAATACTTCAGCATCAGTTTCTGTCTTTCTATACATTCTTGCCTACACATACACATTCTTGTCTACACTTTCATTCAATTTTATGTATGAGTTTAGTTCCTGGTCACTTTTTCATATAATCTATGATATTGTATCTTCACATGCAGATGCATATTGAATGATTTAGTTTCTCACCAGAACTAGGTCATAGGAACTTACTTGTCATGTTCCAGAGACATGTTTTATAACTGGATATTACTGTTGTTTTGTATCCTTGTTGTTTCAGTTAAAAGAAGTAGCTACAAATTAGTGGAAAGGTTTTGAGCAGTAGAAGTTGATATAGTACAATGAATTGTGTTTAGTATTGTTTTATTTGCTTTCTTAAGTTCTAAGTTGATATTTTAGTGAAATATATGGCCTGCATATATTGTAGAGCAGACAAATCTCAATGTACAATGAATCTTGGTTGTTCTACTAGTATAATTGTAAAATTTATATTCCTGATTCAGATAGATCATATGATTCCCTGTTACTTTTAGATTTTATGAGCAAGTGATAGAGAATCGTTAGATTAATTGTAGATATCCAGTCTTCATAATTATTTTGTTTTCCAATGTCATTGATTCATGTTTCTTGTGGAATGTTGGGACATTAGAAACCCTTGGAACTTGGTTATTGCCCTTGTTATTAGAAAGTATTTTTTCAGAAAGTGTGCAGATATTTTCACAGCATGCATTGATACTGTTGAAAATCTAATCTTCTGGAAGTGACTGAAAGCACAGACTGTACTCAGGTGAAGTTGAGAGAGGAATATCATAATTTACACATGGAAAATTTGCGGAAAGTGTGGTTTTGTAGCTGCATATGAAATACTGTGGAAGGCATGGTTTTAAGTATGCACACAAATATAGTTCCATCTTAGCATGACAGGCTTGGAATGCTACATGAAATGCCCTCTTGAAAAATAAAATGTGCTGTAGGTACAGTAAGAGATAACATCATAAACATTTGGGGCCTATAATTGTTATTATATTGATTAGTAACAGTATTAAATGTTGACGGAGTATTATATGAAGAGCTTGCACAAGGCCAGCCAGGATATGATTATTTAGACATCAGAGTTGTGGCCTTCAAATGCTTGAATAAGCAAAGGAGGAACATGACAACTTGATTTTGGAGTAGAGCTGAGCATTGTGATCAAGCCTCTCAGTGAGGATTTAAGTAGGCTGCCCCACATGGGCTGGAGCCCTTTGTTGAATGGTTTGATGATCACCATTATTTACTGGGGTCTCATCTAGCAAAGTTTGAACCTTTTTTTTTAACTTGATCACTGTTGCAAAACAAATCTTTTTTTGTTTTTTATAATTTTTACCAGAGCTACTTTGTTTTACTAAAGGGAGAAGTCTAGGTACCTAGTCCATTGGACTTTTAACCAATATCGATTATAATCATCCTTTCAAATAGAAAAAGGAGTTTCAAAATTTAAGCAAATGCATTGATGCATATAATATTGTGCAAGTGAAATGATTTAAGTCTTAGTTCTTGAATATAGCCATTAAGAAATTTACTGATGTAATAGCTGAAATCCCATGGCCTTTTTGATCTGTCTCTTTTTTTCACTGACCTCTTTTTTTTTCTTGTTACATTTTCATTTGGTTGTCTCATGTTAACAAGATGATCAGTGCCTGTTGTATTGATTTTGAGAGATGAGTTATACCTTTCTGTATTTGTGTAACAAATGTGTTTTTAAGTGTTGAACTTCTTCCCCACTTATGATTAAGCATGTATCCCATAAATTGGTTAGATGGTAGGTGCTGCATGAGTAGATTTGTCACAGTTCAACCCTCACTGCAGACAAACTCTTTAAGCCACTTCAGAAGTGCTCACACATTAGTTTATTCATATGTGAATGCCTTTCTTATGTTTTGTTCAACATATTAAGTCATTAAGCACTCTGGATAGCTTAAGATGATTTCTGACATAGTCCTGCAGATGCTTATTCTTTGTTGATAATTATTGTGTGGCTGCCAGTTTTGACATTAATTATAACTGTTGTATTTGTTGTGCTTTTATTACAGTACAGAGAACACCACCCCTGCCTGAGCCCAAACCTGCCATTAACAATAATAATGGTAGGTACAAGGGTTGCAGTGATCCTCTTTGAGTAACCTGTAGCCATTTGAATCCTGTGCAGTATGTATGTAAAGGCCTGATAGTATTTCCTGCTCATTACAACCATCTAGAGCTGTGGTTCAGATATTAGGTGAGTTAGACTTGGTCAGAGTTAAAGAAAATGGTTTTCAAGGTATTAGGTTTTGATTAGTATTCGTACTGACTAAGGGAAAAAAGAAATGTTATTGTAAATCATAGAGTTATGGATAAATGACAGTAAGTTTGCAAAGGGTATGTAAGGAAATGGTGTTGGACCACCATGATGTATGTATAGAAAGTTGTTGAATAACTAGATTACTATGTGAAATTTGATGAAGTACTTTGAAAACCTCGGGAATTTTATTAGTCTCTAGACATGATACCGTAAGAAATCAAGTTTCCCAGTTAAGTAATTGGTGGATTTGGATGTCCTTATGAAATTTTTATATCAATACTGTTGACCATTACTGTTTCACCCTCATTTAGTTTTATGAACAAGATGATTAAGCATGCAGTGACAGAAACATCTTGTTGGATAAACTATCGTTATTACTCCTAATATTTTATGTCAGTAGCCCTTATCACATGTATAACTTCAAAAGGTCAGTGATAAAAAGAGATGAAGCACATGTTCATCTTTCAGATTTGCGGTACTGGGGAGGGGTCTGAAAATTTGAGCTTGTTCATATCATTTTGAAACCCCAACATTCCTTTAATGGGGCTCCTGCACTTTAAGGCTGTGCTACACATGGGAACAATGTAAGGTGGACTCCTTTGTGGGTAGAAAGTCCTCAGTGATATATGTTCTTCTTTGACTGCTGATGATAATACATACAGCCTTTTTGAAGGTGACTGCTTTCTTGGATGTTACCATTTGCAGGTGGAGTCCATTAATGCCAGCCTGTGTGTTTATGTGTTTTGTTAATTTGTTGTCCTTCTCTAGCTGTGTGGAGAGTGTTTCCCACGAACTGGTGTTGTTACCACTAAGAGTATTCTTTAGAACTAAGCCACCTAAAGCAAAGCAGTTTCAATGTTAGGAAGCTAATTAATGGAGCCAACATACAGAAAAAAAATGCTGCATTTTCACATAATTTTTATTTAGTTGAACTCTTATTTTTAATTATGCCAGAATATAACTTCAGAAAATGAAGCAATTACTTATATTCTGTACTGTTTACATAGCTATTTAAATGATTTCCATATGGACTTTAATGATAAAATTTGCCTCATTTTGAGCTTATAGATAAATAGGAGAAAGTTTGGATTTTTTTTTTTTTGCTATGGTTTACTGTGAGAAGCAGCTGCTTAGGTAATCATTTAGATAGATTTTTTTTTCATACTTGTACACTGTTTCCCATGTTAACGAGGAAGTGCCATGAAGAGATGAAGAAAGACTGCATTCACTCACATCAATTCTCTAGCTGTAATAGGTAGTGCGCCAAAACTACAGCTCCCTATCCACAACAAGTCCCCACAGACCTTTCCATGATGATTATGTAAAGGGCATGATGCTTTAAACTATAGAGAAAGGTCAAAGGATTACATGGATACTGTGTATGGCTTAAGAAATTTGAAAACCAGTGTGAACTCTCAAACATCTTGATGAAAGGTTAATGCTTGTGAGTGCTCCACTTTTCATGTCATTGCACAGAATTATCTCATGATTTAACATAGTCAGAGAGAGGAGCATGATATCTAAGTTTTTTTTCTTCCAAAAGGACACGGTAAACTTTGAATGCACAGTGATCTGCAGAATTAGCTCATGTTATGTCAGTGCTCCACAATGAAAAGATATTTGAGTACCAAAGGGCAAACCTTGGCATGGGATTAACAGTGATTATTAGCTTTGGAAGTGAAACATATACTGTGTATGAGTGGCACTCATAACAAAAGATTAATGCTTCAGATTTTTGTGCTACAGGATAGAGATGAGGGATGACACATAAAGGTACTGCTTTTAGAGGTAGTGCCTTTGACTTCTCAGCTCGAGGACAGAGATAGGTAAAGATTTAGGGGAATGTCATGACATTGGTAATTGTTTTTGTGAGTCTTCAGCTTTAGGTTAGGTAAAGTTAAAGTTCTGCTGTGCACCATAGCCTATGGGTGATGGTTGTAATTTCAAGAGAGAAGTCAATATACAGATTACACCATAAGTGATCATTTTTCATACATATTTGTCATTTTCCACATCAGTAAGGTTGTGTCAAGAACAGAGGACTGAGCAGCAGAGGGATAAATCCTCACTTGCCTTACATGTATCTGTTCCTTCTTTTGGAAAAGTAAAACAGGGCGGGAGGATTTCCAGCTCCCTGCTCCTACCCCTTTAAGCCGCCTTCCATAACATGGAGGGAATACGTGGGAAGTATTCTTTGTCACCTAACAGAGGGAGGTATTTCTTATAACTCATCTGTAAGCCAGAAAATGAGGGGGATATTTATGGTGTGCCTTAGAGGAATGATGGCTCTCTGAACTTTGTACATTTAAGTTAGAGAGTAAGATAAAGTTATGAGCATCAGTAGTAAAGCACAATTCTTATGGCATTTTGGAACCAGGTTAAAGAGACGGTTAAAGATCCAGCTTAGAGAGATCTGTGAAACCGTAAGAGCACTGCATGATGCATGGACAGCACTGACGATTCTTTTACCCCAGGAGAGAGAAACAGGCAGAATTTTATGCAGGGTAGTGCTTATAACTTAACTTTTCCAGAGTAGATCTAAGGGCAGATCATGGAATAAGGTTGTGACTTATCAATTCCACGATATGGAAATGGGCAAAGATCCAGTGGCACACCATGTTACAGTTTAATGATGAGAGAGTCTTAGGTCCAGGAGTCACTTGGTTCCTGTATTGATTGGCAAGCTAATACAAAAGTGAAAACTTTTGATGGCATTTTTGTTATGAGCATATATTCTGAATCATTTTGTAAAAGATCAAGAAGGTGAATAACATTTTAAGGATTGGCATTTAGGGTCATTCTAAGGTTGCAAAATTCATTTAGGGTCAAGAGATCTGATCTCCTTAATTGATAAAGTATCTTCAAGTATTTTTAACATTTTGGCATGTGTAATAAACACACTGATTAGTGTGATTTTTCTCTAAACTGATGTTATTAAGAATGAGTGATAGAATTATTATTTTTTTTCACTTTTTCTTTGATTTCACTAATGTGTGTTTATTGTTTGTGTATTTGATATGATGCATTTGTCTAACTGCAAGGTTACTGAGGCTGAATTGCAATAAAAATAAACCCGAAGAGACTACACCAATTGTATTTGAACTTAGAATACATATAATTATGTATGGTATTATTTGTGTTTAACTAGATTGGTCTCATGAAATTGAGTTAGATATGCATGTCTGTAGCAACACTTCTCAGAATGTTTCCTGTTAAATACTTGTGTTGACTACATCTTTTTCGTTTAGCCTGCAGGGTTACAGCATTCATTAGCATCACAGCTACATGCAGGAGTACATCACAAGTCGTTTCTGAAGCAGGTAGAGTGATGATCTACATTTTGTCTTACAGTTGCATGTTATCATTTTGAGACAGCATCTAGGACAAATGGAAGTTTGGTCCATACCACTTGAAGTAAACCATCTTCATTCAGCTTCCAGGCACAAGAGTAAACAGGATCCTCCTCTTGTATCTTTTCTTCATATGCTTCTAACCATATTTTTGCTTGATATGCACAAGCAACAAGAAGGCAAAGACATCGTTTGTGGGTGGAAACTTTTTCAAGGCCCTTTTCCCCCCTAAGCAACATCCTAGGGTTGGTGTTATTAACGTCTGCCTCCTTTGAAGAACCATACAGCAACCATGCAAGTTTCTTGAAATTTTAATGTGTTACATAACCAATGCTACTGACTAGATATGGCTCCTTATTGAATATTTTGAAAAAAGTCTTTTTCATGGCATGGAAGCTGACAAGATTTTCTTCTGCTCAGAGATAATTCATTTAGTTTTACAATGAACTGAATAGCATTTTTGGCTCATGGTTGTTCGACATACTATCCAGGTCACTTATCCTCATTTAATAGAAAATGTTTGAGCATCACAAGTTTATATGCATCTTGACAGACATCCAGCATCCTCATGAAGTAAGCATTTATTGCCACACATAGGTGTACTAATAATGTTGCATTGGGATTGATATATCTTGTTTACTGCCAGTCTGTCATGTGTTTAACATCTTGATTGCTGCTGTAATTTGTGCCCTTTTTCCAAAGGACTTTCTGATAAAAATCTTGCAAGATGGGTCTCATTTTCTGTGAGAGCTACAATTTGGTTCCATACCACTGGCAATGGAATGTGTGACTCATTAATGTTTTTATTGGCTTTTTCCCAGTGTGCTACTTTTATAAAATGTTTATAGATTTTATCCCCATATGTCTTTCAAAAACAGTATCTACTTGTGATGTATGCTTCCCACAGTGATGTATGACTGTTTGTTTGAAAATAAATCAAATACATAATCTCCAGATGTGCAAAATCTAGGTCTTCCTGATCCGCACAATTAGGGCATGGTCATCACTACAGTACATTTCTTGGGTATATGTAAAAGTTTCTACCCTAAGCAACAGCACTGAGAAAGCATTGTAGCCTCCTCCCCTAAACAACAGCAATGAGAAAGCACTATAGCCATTTCTTTTTGGCTTTTGATATTCCTGTTTCACTGAGACACCAGTTTTATAAAGGCTTGTTGATATTTAAGAAATATGATGCGGAATGGGCCATTTTCATTTCACAGTTATGTACTCACGCTGGCAACAGTTTCTCATCTTTCATGGTCTTTTGCTGTTTGGAGGTGATCCTTAATTTCATGAGGTGCTTTGTCCTTTGTCACCTAGAAGACAGACGGGATGTTTCTGATTTATCATCACTGCCTGGTCATTCTGAATGTATTTTCTTTCTTTGTAACTAACATGGCTCAAGAAAGGCTCAAAAGTATGCCTTAGTTTTGAAGCCATGGTGGTGAAAAACATCAAGTAATGTTTATTAGAAAATAAAAATACATCAGGAGGAAGTAGAAGGTATCCTAATAGTCAATGCTCACATTATTAGTCTCCTTACAGAAACTGTGGCAAGCAACAGCCAATCTTGTGCTTGAGTTCCAGTTCTTAGGGACTGGGAGACACTGAACAATACATGAAAGTAGAGGTTGAAATGTTTTATTTTTTATCTAGCAGAGAGAGGGAAGTAGCATTACGGTGGATGGAAAAGGGTCATAGAAGAGAAGGGATCAGGAGATTTGATAAGGCAGAAAGTTCTCGATTCCACTGTGGCTGAAGAAAAGTGGAAGAAATGCCATCATAAATATGTGAGCAGTACTCCATACTGGGTTGAACGAGACTCCTGCATGCATGACATTGCTACTCAAGAAAAGTAATCACATGTGACACTTTTCGAACATCACCCCTAAGCTATTGGGAAGATTTTTTATTATATGTGGTTTCCAGGATAGAATGGATGAAATGATTATGTTGTAACTTGTTTATGTTGTTGCAGTTCAGACAGCTTCTTCACATTGTCTTCATCATGCCTTATTCTTTTGTGGAGGCTTCTGTGCATGAAAACACTGCTTTTTCATTGTCACTTTCTAGTCCTTACTTATGCCTTATATCTGAGGTGATGCGTGAATGCTTAAGCCACTGTAGTGAGTTACAAGCATAAATTTTTTTTTTCTTCTTCATATGGTTTTAATAAGTATACATTTAAGAGGAATATTACGGACCCTACATGCCTTATTATTGTTGGAACTGACGATTCACTTCTGTTTTGTAGTAAGTAGTACTGCAGTGAAATATATATCAGCAAATTATTTGATTCTAACCGTTAAACAAACCACCAAATTTATATTATGAAAACTTTATTTAAAAACTACAGTGGTGATTTAACTTTTCAATATGAGATCTTGAAAATATTCTTGAAAGTCAAAATCAGGATTGTCATCCAGGTGTATCTTAATAAGCAGACTGTGTTGAATAGATTTAGCTTAGATCTTTGCTTTTAACATAAAATGCCATCAAAACATTTTATAGGACTCTGTATTCCTGGTGGCAGGCCCACTGCATGATGAAAGTTAGGTCGTAGAGGTAACTACCTCAGGTCATAGAGGTAACTACCTCATATCACCTGAGAAGCTACCTCCCTATCCATAACTTGTGAAGCAGTATAAGGATGGTAACCATTGAAAATGTCCAGAGTCATGTTTGTTTCGTTTGTGACTAAGCATACCCATTTTATTCATATGAAATTTTTGCACTTTATTGAATTTGGAAATATCAAAATTTTGTCTAATTTGTGTATAATTTGAATGATGTGGTATGTAGGGGGCAATGTGCTATCACTGGGCTGAACCGGGGCATATGAAGCTGAGAAGCTAAACCATGAGATAGTCCATAGGGGCTGGGCAGTGGATGATGGTCTTCGTTTCCCTGCATTATGCATGATAGCTAGGGAGTGGATGTGTGTGAGAGAGATATTTGTTTGTATGTAACTGTGCTACCTCGCTGGGGCTGAAGAAGCAGTTGTGTAAAAGGAAATTATTCATAGAAATGCTGTCTTGTTTTCCTAACCTTTGTGAAGAGATACCAAGAGATGTAATGTATCCCAGTTAGTTTTTTCTCTGTCTCTTTACAATTTCTTACCACTGGCATGACCTTCCTTCACACTGTAAAGACAGTGCAAGAATTCTGTAACATGCAGATGTCCTCATAGTGATATCACATTGCCTAGGTGTTACACAAACACCAAGAAACTTGCAGTGCTGCATCATGCAGTTAGAGCATTAGCTTGCTCTTTAGAAAAATCCACCATGTCCCCCTGAACTCAAGACAGACATGAATCCTGCCTGTGCCCTCCCGTCTTTACCTTGAATATCAACTACTCCAACTCGCCAAAACATTAATCAAACTAGGCATCACATGGTACACACACGTGACATTCACTTCCTACATCACAGGCATCAACACAAATTTCATGAACAAATTAGACGCTCTCAGAACATGTATCACCAGTTTAAGATATGAAAAAGAATCTTTTAGTATCCTATAAACAATTCATCCACTTTACCTTTAACAATGCCATCAATCCTTTCAACAACAAGTATATTGATACTACACGCTACACAAATCTGAGCATTAAGGACAATCATTAGGTGCTTAGTGACCATAAATAGTCAGCACCTGTATAGCAGGGCATAATTGCTTCCATTACAATCATTATTTAGCATGGTCTGTGCCTGGTTCCATGCAAGAGCACCAAGCCACTTCAGAACCATACAACAACTTCCATGCATTGATAAAACACTCACTTCTTATCACATTCATAGCCTATACACACAGAGCCCCTACCTCCAGCACATACCCCATTGTCAAAGCATATTCATACTGTAATTACTTGAAAACCACTAAACAACTTTTTCTCTCAAACCAGTCTTAACCCATTGACTGGTGATGCTTTTTACATGCCAAGGAACTCCTCTGGCAGTACATTGCGAGGGTGACATACATGGTCTGGGGATTTAGAAACCGCAGGAATGATATGAATAGGAAAATGGTGAGTCAGGGAACAATCAGTGGTGCCCACATCCCTTGCCCTTATTTTTTCAGTTCAACTGAATAGTGACCTTTAAAATGCTGTTGAGAATAATACATCATTTTTATGCTTCCCAGTCAGCAAAGGCATTGTTTAAAAGCAATGTATGTAGATTTATGTAAATAATGTTGATAAATGTATGTGAATAATGGAACATATATAAATGGAAATTATAACTTGCTATCAATGGACTGAACCAGGGCATGTGAAATGTTTGGGCTAAACCATGGAAAGGTCTGTGGGGCCTAGATGTGGATAGGGAGCTGTGGTTTTGGAGCTTTGCGCATAACAACTAGAGACTGAGTGTGAACAAATGTGGCCTTTTATGTCTGTTTTCTTGGCTACCTCACTGAAGCAGGGAGGGGGGAATGCTATTTCATGTGTTGCGGGGTGGTGACAGGAATGGATGAAGGCAGGAAGTATGAATATGTACATGTGTGTATATTTAATTTTTTTATTTATTACACTTTGTCGCTGTCTCCCACGTTAGCGAGGTAGCATGAGGAAACAGACAAAAGAATGGCCCAACCCACCCACATACACATATATATACATACACGTCCACACACGCACATATACATACCTATACAT
>JAUUEG010150668.1:271-10543 GCA_032361445.1 Panulirus gracilis | reverse complement strand
TATTTAGGGAAGTAGTGATGGCATGTGCAAAAGATGCAAGTGGCATGAGACAGGTGGGAGGTGGGAAGATTAGAAAGGGTAGTGAGTGGCAGGATAAAGTAAAGTTGTTTGTAAAAGATGAAATAAAGTTGTTAGTGAAAGAGAAAAGAGAGGCATTTGGATGATATAAAGAAGGAGTGCAAATGACTGGATGTATAAAAGAAAGTGGCAGGAGGTCAAAAGGAAGGTGCATGCATAGTACCACTGTAGAAAGGTAAAGGGGATAAAGGTGAGTGTTCAAACTACAGAGGCATAAGACTTGAGTATTCCTGGGAAATTATATAGGAGGGTATTGATTGAGAGAGTGAAAGGCATGTACAGAGTACTAGATTGTTGAAGAGCAGTGTGATTTCAGAAGAAGTAGAGGATGTGTGGATCAGGTGTTTGCTTTGAGGAGAGTGTGAGAAGTACATAGAACATAGATGGATTTATATATAGCATTTATGAATCTGGAAAAGGCACATGATAGGGTTGATAGAGATGCTTTGTGGAAGGTCTTAAGAGTATATGGTGTGGTAGGTAAGCTGCTAGATGCAGTGAAAAGTTTTTACCAAGGATTTACGGCATGTATACAAGTAAGAAGGGAGAGAGTGATTGGTTGTTCCCAGTGAAGGTTGGTTTGTGGCAGAGATGTGATGTCCCCATGGTTGTTTAATTTGTTTATGGATGGGGTGGTTTGGTAAAGTAAATGCAAGAGTTTTGGAGAGAGAGGGGCAAGTATGCAGCGTGTTGGGGATGAGGGCTTGGGAAGTGAGTCAGTTGTTCACCGATGATACAGCTCTGGTGGCTGATTCATGGGAGAAACTGCAGAAGTTGGTGACTGTTTGGAAAAGTGTGTGAAAGGAGAAAGTTGAGAGTAAATTGAATAAGAACAAGGTTATTAGGTTCAGTAGAGTTGAGGGACAAGTTAACTGGGATGTAAGTTTGAATGGAGAAAAATTGGAAGAAGTGAAGTGTTTTAGATATCTGGGAGTGGACTTAGCAGCGAATGGAACCATGGAAGTTGGAAGTGAGTCATAGAGTGGGGAAGGGGGCAACATTTTTGGGAGCAATGAAAAATGTGTGGAAGGAGAGAACGTTATCTCAGAGAGCAAAAATGGGTATGTTTGAAGGAATAGTAGTTCCAACAACATAATATGGTTGCGAGGCATGGGCTATGGATAGGGTTGTAAGGAGGAGGGTGGATGTGTTGGAAATAAAATGTTTGAGGACAATATGTGGTGTGAGGTGGTTTGATCGAGTAATGAAAAGGTAAGGGAGATGTGTGGAAATAAAAAGAGTATGGTTGAGAGAGCAGAAGAGGGTGTGTTGAAATGGTTTGGTCATGTGGAGAGAATGAGTGAGGAAAGATTGACAAAAAGGATATATAAATCAGAGGTGGAGGGAACGAGAAGTGGATCAAATTGGTGGTGGAAGGCTAGAGTGAAAAAGATTTTGAATGATCAGGGCCTAAACATACAGGAGAGTGAGAGGCATTTAAGGAACAGAGTGAATTGGAACAATGTGGTAAACCGGGGTTGATGTGCTGTCATTGGACTGAAGTCACAGAATTTCTGATAAGACTTATTATTGCTGAAGACTACATTATTTTTTCTAAAGGAACATTAAGCAATAGGGTAACACCAAATTTTTTTCACAATTAGTTATTTAGGTTGAATGCTGTAGGAAGACTTTCTAAGCATTACAAGCTGAAGCAAGGAGATGCTTGGGGTATGTCTTGGGTAAACCATGGAAAGGTCTGTTGTACCTGAATGTGAATAGGGAGCTGTGGTTTTAGTGCATGACACAGTACAGCTAGAGACTGAGTGTGAATACATGTGGCCTTTTTTGTCTGTTTTCTGGCACTACCTCGCTGAATCATGGAGTAGTGATGCTGTTTCCTGTGGGACAGGGTAGCAATAGGAATGGGTGAAGGCAAGCAAGCATGAATATGTACATGCGTAAATATGTATACATCTGTATATATATATATATATGTTGATATGTATATGAATGTATATGTGTGTGTATGGGCGTTTATTTATATATATGTATATATGAGTGGATGGGCCATTCTTTGTCTGTTTCCTGGTGCTACCTTACTGACATGGGAAATGGCAATCAAGTATAATACTAAATAAAATTATATACATTTATTTGGCATCACTGCCTTGTTTTACATCAACTTGATTAACCTATATATACATTGTGATGTTCAGAACCATACGCTCTAATTGTTATGGCTTTTGATGGACATATATGATTCAAACCTTCTAAGTGAACAGGCCTGACAAAAGTGTAGGCAAAATGTGGACCATCTACAAAGAAAAAAAATTCTGCCAGAAGCAGAAGGGCTGAACTGCAAAGCATGACCTCGATGAGTGTGAACGAGTGATGACTTTGGTACAAGCATTGCCTGAGGAGCTAATTAAAGTCAACCAAAATGTTAAGAACTCACACTTTCTTGGTTCATAATTCCACTTCTGACATTAGAAATTGTTTACGTAACTTGACATATAACAAGCCAGGCAAAGTGACCATACACCAGGTCTGCATTGCAGTCAAACCAAATATGACTTCCATTACAGTGAATATCATTACCCTTTGCTTTTCCAACAACTGAGTTAACACTAAATGATTACCCTGATGGGTTTATTCCAACTGTCGATAGGAAAATTTGTGGCATCTAGGTTCTATCAAAAAGATGGGAAGAAATTGCCCTTTACCTTGCTAATATTGAATAAACTTCGATTATGACCAAATATTAATCTTTCAATCACTAGGCATGCAAGTACGGAAAACAGAAAATGTAGTGATGAGGCCCTCCACCACAGCAAAAACATTTTAACCCAAAAATATGAAGGAAAACGAAGTGGAAATATCTACTTCTGAAAGGCTACATCATACACTACCTCACCAGAAAAGTGAAATAACATTAATACAGATAATACAGAGGGGGCCCACCTTTCACATCCTATTAATGCAACTGTAGTATGTATCCCCTTATTACCAACTAAAATATCAGGTCACTGTCCACATTCTTTGGTAATAAAGCTGTAAGTATTGTCCACAAGAGATCGGTCAACTTTTCTATAATCCTGCAGCTTAAACAAAATATATTACTATATGTAACGCTGAGGTTTTACATTTTATCAGAAAAAAATAAAGGACTCGGATTTTTTTTTTATTATTTTCCTGGGTAGAAAAATATTGTCAATACTGTGAAGGGACTACACATACCCTGAGGAAAATGTTAAAATTCTAGTGTATTATAAACCCACCACCTTAATACATCCACCAGCAGACTATTAACAAGTCTTATCACACAAACTTTCATGCTAAGCACTTGCCAGGTTGACTTGGGCCTACTGATTGCTCACCAGATATCATCTTACTGCTAGATGAATGTGCAATGACTCTTCAGGTATCCTCCACTATTAGGATAATGTGAATGTACTTTCTTGATCATATATCCCATACTTTCATGATGACCCTAGTACAGCCACTGTTCACTAGATGTCTCCCACTGCAAGTTTAACGTATATGTACTGATGGTTCAAAATATTCAACTGCTTTATTATTTAATGCAAACTGTCCACCATATGTCATCCAATGCTAAATCAAAGCCTGCTTGTACTTACTTTTGACCAGAAATCCAATGCATAAGACTTGTGCATGGGAAATTTTACCAGATGTGGACATGTGTACCGACTTCTGATTAGATGTTATACATTATTGGGTCCCTCTACACAACTATTCACCAGATATTCACAACTACTTGGTCAACTTGTACAATGACAATTCACATTTCAAGTGATCATCTGACTTGCATACACCAGTTCTGCCATCAGTCCCTCTGCCAGATCAACTTGCAGGTAACGACTATTTACAATATTTCTCTAATGCTGACTTGTGCATATATAGACTATTCAGTGGCATCGTTAATATTCTGTATTAATTATTCACTGAACAATCCTTAACTGCATGGTTACTATGTTCTCACCAAAGTCCCACATGCCACATGAAATGGTGTACCAACCTCCATCACTGCCATATTGACTTTAGTAGACTTGCATGGATTGATGAGCACTGTCTTCCTACCACATTAATATACTGGTTCTTTACATGTGGTAATGAAATAAAACTTGCTCACAATAAAGTACTAACAACAGCCAAAAATTTTCAGTGCACTTATGTGTAGCACCCTGGAGATGTGAATATTCCGCATGAGCCACCCAACATATATAACAGTAACCTGAAGGATTCAAACCAACAGAACATCCACCTTCCTATGCAGTGTATGCTTTTTCCTGCATTCAAAGTAGTGGGTAATGCACATGGAATTCAGCATATTGATGTCGCTATCACTTTAATATACTTTAATATAAACACTTTGCCAACTGCTTAGGCAGATGACTTTTGTGTAATAAAAACAAATAATCAAACCCACACATCCAACACCCTGGGTTAAACTTTAATGGGGACAGGCAAAACAGCATGAAGCAACAGTCCAACCAAGAGGAAGATGGGTATTAAAAGATGGGTGTCCTGGTGTGAATCCTTTATTTGAACTAATTCTATCACATTAAAACTGAAATAGAATATACTAAAACACCAAATCTTCCTGTTGTGTAAGGCCATATCTGTGGTAGTATTCACTCCAGTTTTTCCTTATTCATTAATAATAACTTTTTCATTGTTCAATAATAACTTGTTGAAACAAGACCTTGGGCGGCACACCCGGATATCACTGGTCTAGAGTTCAGGTATTTGTGTGCAAGTCTACTGATTAAATAATAATGACACCTACAACTACCTATAATGATGACGCCGATGATGATGATGATCTCCGGACCCACAATGGTCAATGATCTCCCAAGGAAAGGGTAATAAGGAGTGGGCAGAGGAAGGAGGAGATGGGGGAGGAGGGGGATGAGGGGTCAGGAGACAGAGCTCTGGTTATGTTGCTGGGACGACAAACACTGCCGTCCTTGACTTTATTTTTACATAGAAAAATAAGCATTTTTCATGGGACTATACAAGGCAGGATAATGCTGTGAGGGGAGGGGATGGCATTGTCGGAGCCACGGAAGTCAGGAGTCTCCTGGCCATTCTCTACTTCAATCCATCAATGCAATGCTCCTCAACCTAACCCAAGAATATATTTAAGAGGGCTTTTATGTAATATCTAAAAGCAACTATGCCAAAGGCTCAGCTGCTTCACCACCACACTACAACAAATATGCTACTGCTGATCAAATACCCTCAGAAATGGGATGATGTAAAAACTATGGATCCCATGAATTCCAACTTGAGTGATTTACACTGGTTTCTATCATACAATTGTAAAGTTCCACACACAATACAAGTACAAACAGACTGTTAATCCCTATACAGATTTAGCATACTGCTGAAGGTACCCAAATTTAGTAATCTGAACAGAATAATGTGAAATAAAAACAAATGTGTGGTGACCACTGCCTGTAGGTTGGGCACAGAAAACATTCCTAAAATATCCGTGACTTCTTGCTGTGGGAGTTGGTGTTACGGAGGAAGGGAGGTAGGGGAAGGCATAGGTTGGGAGTGATGTGTAGCGTGGCACCTGCTCTATTAAGATTGGTAATCTCCTGCCCAAAGTTACTTCTCTGTCTACAGAGAAGGTGTGACAATTTTACAGTCCAAGAGGCATTGCCGTCTGCAGCCAGAGCACTGGCAC
This sequence comes from Panulirus gracilis, assembly GCA_032361445.1. Lineage (NCBI taxonomy): Eukaryota > Metazoa > Arthropoda > Malacostraca > Decapoda > Palinuridae > Panulirus > Panulirus gracilis. The sequence goes on along the minus strand of JAUUEG010150668.1, from coordinate 4,809 downwards.
AAACTTTCTGCTGGAGTGTTGAAGCCTCTTGGGTGAAAAGGTTGTAAAGAAAAATTCCCTCCCCCACCCTCCTTAAGCATATTCCCTTGGTCAAGGGGACACAACCTTCCTCCTCCAAAGTAGGCTAAGACCCATCCAGTATCTCTAACAGAGCTGGTAGTAGGCATGAAAGATACAAGCCTTCAAAAAGATGTCAATGCTGAGCCCTTCCCTCTAGATCACTTTGTCAACTTTTCATGTTACATATTGCAATAACATGGAAAAAATATTTGAAAATAAATAGAAAACTTGAATAAATAGATAAGTGTGTGAAGCAGAGGCAGCCTGAGCATTTGGAACCACATTTAAGTGGGGTTGTAGGTATAAGAGGAAAATAATACATAATGTAGCATATATGTGGTAATATAAGATGAATCATAAGTAAATGACTTAAAAATGCAGTAATATTGTACAGAACAATAAGACATGCATTAATATGCAATTATATAGAATGTTTGGGCAGGTATGTATGCATAATATATATATATATATATATATATATATATTCTTTTTTCTTTCTTTCATACTATTCGCCATTTCCCGCGATAGCGAGGTAGCGTTAAGAACAGAGGACTGGGCCTTTGAGGGAATATATATATATAGTGTACACGTTTCTGTCCATTTCCAAGTGTGCTTATTTCTCCAAGGGTCCTATGAACCAGTGGTCAAGGAAGTATGTGGGAAGGGAAAGAATAAATACTGCGGTATTCACCTGCTATTCAGGCAATTAGAAGAACAGTCCCCAGTTTGTCGATGCTGCACTGAGCCATGACACCCAACCATGGACTGTTTCCAGTGTTACACAATCATCTCTGACACACCAGGATAGGTACAGCTTCTGTTTTAATGTATCAAATAAAATAAAGGTGCTCATGTCTGCCTCCTGGCTCACTGGAACATATATGGACTCAGTGGTGCCATTCACCATCACCTGTGTCATGGTGCCCCCACACTGTCCATTGCCCACGCCATTTCTTAGCCTAATTCAATTTTAGGAGCCACCATACAATATTAATTTTTTTCTGTTGAAAAGACACTTGCAATGAAGCACTGTGAAACCACGTTTGCTATGGTGCAATACGCATACATGGGCCTGAATGCTTGAAATTCATGTTGAGCTGATTTGTGAGGGTGAAGGAACCCCAAGTTTATAGCTTCAAATTCTGTATTGGTTTTAAATTCTTTGGTTACTTTAAAAAACCACTTAACTATGTTCAAGATAACACATTCCTGCATTGTGAATTACAAGAGAGAGAATGGGTTTGTACCAATTAAACAATGAATGATTATTACAAATTCAATTTTTAAATGGCAATTTTGATCTCCAACGCAGCAGTGAATATCGATTTTTAAGGCGAACACAGGCCAAGTCCTCAAGATGGCGAGATCCTGGACAAGCAGGTGTAACACTGTTGTGACGCTTCATTCCACTCCCTTTCATGCTTATAGGATGAGACCATGGCAGGGACACTGATAATTTAGTCCAATCTTATGAATAAACTGGCAGATACAGGTGAATGAAGAAGTGACAAATGGTGGGACTAACTCATAAGAATGGCAGTGGACTGAGAATTGTGACTGGACTTGGGTATGATGGAGATCACACAGCACAGGTCGCAGCATTCAGAATCCAGCCAACCTTGCACATACTCCTTAAAACGGTAAAATTGGCTAAAATACTTACATATATATAAAAATCTATGCAAAACGTCATTAAATAAAAACACTCAATTCAGGGAGTCAGTGACCCATGGCAAGGCACATGATGAGGAAATACATGCCCCACCAGAGGTACAATGACAACTTTGGGTGGGCTTATAAATGATTTCTCGATGAGATGGGCAGTTCATTACCTATTTGGTCTGAGTAGTAGTCCTAAATTTAAACGACTAATGAACTATATATTCCCCATTTCACATGCCACATCCACCAGACAGTGGCATAACATTCTCCTGGGTTGAGAAGGGATGGGTTTGATCGTCTAGTGCCCAAAGAAAGGTTTCTGAATAATACTCTGAACTACAGACCTTGTCGAGAATTCATTGGACTAACCACACTCCATAGCCATGGCTAACTTGAGCTGCAAACTGGAAAGTTTGTGTACAAAATATTGATCATCTCTCCATGATAAAAAGCCTCTTGGAATGTACGTTACACAAGAGTGCACAAGGATGGGGGGATCATATGTCTGGGGCAACGCGGCACTGCTGCTGGGGCAATAATTCAGTCACAACAGTGTTACATCCCCCCACGAGCCCATGCACCATCACATGATGTTGCCAGGCCCGTCAAGGGTCAGAAGAGGGCAGAAGGTAGAGTGGGGGTCAGATAAGGTGGTAGTTAAGTGCATGAACCACCACACTCACATATAGGTGGTAGTACAGTACGCAGGCCACCACACTCCACATTCAGGTGGTAATACAGTACGCAAGCCACCTCACTCCACACATAGGTGGTAGTACAGTACACAAGCCACCTCACACCACATACTATTCATCCACTTTCACTTTCTTCGGTGCTGGTTCATCAGTGCTGTCTGGAGGGTTGGTAGAAACTGAGCTGGTGGGAGCTGCCCCAGCCATCTGACTGGGAACATCTTGAGTGTCCGACTCGCTGATGGCTTCTGAAATGGATTCACTAGGAGCTTCAGACGCAGGCTCACTTGGGACCTCAGAAAGAGCCTCGCTAGGGGCTTCAGACACTGCCATGGAATCATTTGTGTCCTCACAATTTAAGATAACAGAGGCTCTGCTGTTCTCCGCATCAGAGGTGCCATTGGTATTCGCCGTGAGATTTTCCTTATTAGCAAAAGCAGAGTCCATTGAGTCATTGCTTTCCTCTGGAATAGGACCACCCTGGGGAAGAAACAAACATGCCAGCCATATAGCTACAACAGACAAACTCTGAATAAATAACCCTTTGGTCTTAAACTGAACAGCATATCTATAAAACTTGAAACAAAAAATATGATTTTATCTACCAACCTCTTAACATTCACTTCACTGTCCATTCCTCAACTGAAAGTAAATGTGTCCAAGTAAAATAATCACTTCCATGCCAATATTTACAAATGAATATAAGAATACTTGTAAAAGGGTGTTTCTATTATGGTTTCTCCACCTGTCCTACACAGTTCATCACCTGAAAAATTAAGTTGTCTAAATAACTTATTAATTTTCCACCTCACTCATATAATAATGCCCAATTCTTCATCCCATTTTCCATACTTTTTCCATTTTATACATGAATCTCTAGCACATACCACTTAACTCATCTTTTTCAAGAATGATACTATTTTTCTTTGCTGACCTACACATTCTGTAATTATCAATCCTCAGTTCATCTGGGAGTCATATCTCCACCTGATATCTTTTACATGCATTCCAATATATCATTGCAGACTTAACCATTTAACTATTGTTCATCTTAAATGATGATCCCAGTGTAAGAAAAAATATTTGTGGATAGGGCAGCTCTGGTTTTGGTGCATTATACATGACAGCCACGGGGTCAATATCAGCAAGTGAAGCCATTCTTTGTCTGTTCCAAGCCCTACCTAGATAATGTGGGAAATAGAAAGTAAGTACACAAAAAATTAAAATAACTGAAAATGACTCATATGAGAAGTGTGATATCATGCCTGGCGATAACATAATTATCAAACACTTGCATATATAAGAAATTAATCAAATCCACACCATCACCCACAAACAAAGGAGCTTCCCACATCACCACAATACAACACAATGACCTTGTACACAACATCCTTAATTGATTCAATCAATCACAAACCGCTTCTCCCAAAGTACTATTGGCAACAGACTTCAACAATGCATCTGACCCTGTACCCATCACATTCTCAAACAAAAGATACTTGACTTCATTGACAACAATGGCTAAAAAAGGGTGGCCATTTTCCTAGCCCACCACCATGGCAGTCACACACAAAGGCTTCATCTCTAAATCAGTCACACACAATGGCTTCAACTTTAAATCACAACTCTAAAGAAGGAGTTCCCAAGGAGCAGAGTTCTATCTCCAACCCCCTTCAATCTCTTCCGACACAACCTCCAATTCACCTCTAGCAAACCACAACATGAAGGTCCTTTTATATGCAGATGACCTCACAAACATCAGAACACCTGGACACCACAGAGGCACACAGAAACATCTAGCACTACACGACACAACTGCAACCATGGCTTAGCCAGAACAGAATGCCTTCATCTCCACAGTACTCTTCAATCACTCTGATAACCCCAGACAAGGCACACATCCAGCTCACAAACTCAAGTCATCTTGAATGGGCAATCACTCCTAATCATTAAAACATCAACCATTCAGGGAACCACAAAAGGAACACAACATTCACTCCCCATACAAATAACATCACAAGTGCAATAAAAACTAAATGCCTTCAGGAAAAAAAATATCCTTTACAATCAATTCATCAGCTTCAGTTCAAACTAAGCCTCACCTGCCTAGTCTTCCATTCTCTA
>JAUUEG010150557.1:0-10544 GCA_032361445.1 Panulirus gracilis | reverse complement strand
TTACTAATCACATGCAAGTTAAACTTTATCGCCTGCTTTCTGGACACCACCTATCCCTCCATCCTTACAAACACCAATTCAACTTATCACAAGACCTTTTATGCCAATGCATCTTACAACTGCCCTTCCAACCCAGTCAGAAACTCCACTGCACCAGACATACACCAATATCAAACTATATTTACTAATCACATGTAAGTTAAACATTATCGCCTGCTTTCTGGACACCACCTATCCCTCCATCCTTACAAACACCAATTCAACTTATCATAAGACCTTTTATGCCAAAATTGCAACTTCATACTTAATACACTGAACACTGACTACTCAACTACCTATCGCTCATCTCAGACACACTAACATCATCACCACACTTCACCTGTGGTCCTGCCCAATGGCTGTGGCTGGTCTCCTGTCTCCTGGGTGCTGTGGGAATCCCACAAACTGAGATGCTAGAGCAAAAAGTAAGAAACTATTTTCAATACCTAACCACATCTCCCAATTTTAGAAAGGTAGCTACAAGAAGAAATGAAAAATGGCCTCATGTATAATGTACTGAAAGCAAAGCCATTTATCCAAAGAAAAGCTCTAAAGACTATTCCATAGTTTACCCTGACCACTTCATATGCCGTAGTTCAGCCTGAAGGCATTTCATTCCCCATATACCACGTCAATTCAATCAGTTTTATCACTCGCATGCCTGTCATCTTTCTGAATATTCAAATCCTGATATCCTACACCCTCCTTCAGTCCATCCTTCCCTCTCCTCCTTAGGAGCCTATCAACAAGGAAGAAACAGTTATTCAGTTTCTAAAAATAACTTGAAATATACTAAATATCCAAAAAAATTAATAAGAGCCCCACAAGAGAGGCACTGGGACTAATGAATATACTACCAAGACAAACATGAAATATGCATGTATTAACTACAGACACATTTAAACGTGATTTATGGTTAAAATAAGTCCCAAATGAAACCAAGATAGATAATTATCTAATGAGTATGGTTGCAAGACATACAGTAAGTGCTATGCACTAGCCCTATCTTTTCAGAAAAAATCTTGTTGTAGGTACCCATGGGTAGCCTTCCAACTTCTTCCCTCCATTCCTAACACATATATCCTCTTTGTCAATCTTTCTTTGCTCATCCTCTCATCCATATAACACCATTCACACTACTGTACCTTCAAACATACCAGTATCATTGCTGAAATACAATGACCTTTCCTTACACATCCTCCTTTATGCACCCAGGATCTTAGCCATATTAATTTTGTGAGTCACCTCATCCCACAAGGTTCTATGAAGTCACATCCACTAACACATATCTCTAGCACTTCAATTCCTTCAGTTCCTCCCCTTTCAACTTAAACAATCCTGTCTCATCCGATTACTGCACCTCAATGCATTACTTTTATTCACATTTAATCTATTTCACATTTGATCTATTTGTGATGATTATGTTGTCTCTTGCAATCATGACTATGTCAAAGTCAGAATCTTTCCTTATCGTGTTGGGCACTAAGTTTCTCTTCGTTAATGGCAGCAATAACCTCCTATGAGACAGCAGTACCAGACATTAAATATTTTCTCACCAATACATATATTTTTTTCCATTCTTGCTAGCTTACAGAATGTACATAAATACACAGATAAACAGTGAATGCAATGTGCCTCACTCAAATGCATTATCACTTTACCAGAGGAATGTCTTCCTCCCCTTTTCAACAGGCTTATTAAGTGCCACTGAAACAATATTCATCTACCTGGCTTTTCTCATATGCAGTGATTTTCACCAAATCATGTTTTTAGGTTGCTCTCTCAGGGACAGTGAAACTGTAACTCCTCAGGCTCAACAACTTATACTCACTTATCATGCACAGATATGATGTGGAGATTCAGCTGAAACCTTCTGTATCAGATTACACCATCCTGGCATATCTCATAAAAAACCCTCATAAGTTAGGGCTAACTGCAGTCACGAAAAAGCAACTAAAGTTTTTGTTTTAACTCCTATTTACAAATGCTTATATAATCCACCACACACAAAAGAACTCACAATATACTTTCATAATTTTACAGTAACTTTCTGAAGTGTGAAAAGCTTCATAACCCAAGCAAACTGAACCATTATTAGAACTGTTGCAGTTCAACCAACAACCATTCTTGTACTTTCAATGAAGTAATATTCAAAACATAACTATTGTCAATGTTTGGATGGTAAGGTCAAATCTCATACATTAATATATATATATTAAAAACCATTTTCTTGTATCTAGACTCTGAAAACAATATAACTAAGAAAGCCTTCTTAACAAACTTATGACTAGAGAGAATTCATATATCTCATAAATGACTAGTTAAGTTAACATAGAGTAGTAAACATGAGAATGCAACTAGTATTCCTGCAAGCAGTGAATATCAATGAGTCAAATTACCAATCAAAACTCTTGAAAATTAAAAATAAATGTTGTAAGAGGTAGGTCAGAATTATGAAAATTCAAACATTTCAATACAATTCCTTCACATAGATGCTTAGTATGATTGGAAAAAGAAGGTTAAAAATTTAATTATCTAGTTTTCCTTCAAAACATGAAAGCAAACATGACTAATGACACATCTTCAGAGATAAAAACCTAATACAGGTAGAAGATCTCCAGTCTGAATAGCCATGACCCTAAGACCCAAAATCTGAATGAACACACACTTAAGAATTCCACCAAAACAGCACATAACTTTGTTAAGTTCAAATTTGACATAATATTGTCCCATTCATTTCTCAGTTACTTCTCTTATTTTGGTGGTTATTGCCCTTATAATGGCATCTAACAAGCACTGTACCCTTCATACAATCACCAAACTCTATTTCAGTCTATGCTACACTTTTATGTACGTGAGAGAGGCATATAAGGACGGGGATAAGAAGAGATTCTTTTGCCATGGCAACCCCTTTGATAGGAGTCCCAGAAGGAACTTGCATCAGAGATATAGATTAACAGATGCTGCTGCACTTATTAGAAGGCTTTTTTTAAAGGTTTTATTCATTTTATATATGCATAAGCCAGAAAACCCTAAGGGAAAGATTGACATCTATAATAAAAAATGAACACTGCTCAATCCAAAGGAATTCAGAGAGGAAATCTTCTATCAGTACTGCAAATATAACATATATCTTTAAAATCTCCAAATAAAGAATACAGGACTATAACGATAAAATGAAAAATATAAACATTACTTGAAGCACCAAACAACTGTACATTATTAATCACAATACTATCAGCAAGTGGGTGTTAGAGTATAAAATGTATAACTGATCAGAAAAAAAGATTGCTTTGCTTTCAAATTTTGTTTATGTACAAAGTAGAAATTAGTAAGGATAAAAAAATTGAACTATTTACAAAAAAGTTTGTAAAGAGTCACCTCTAAATTTGTGCTCCTTCTCAAAACCAACAACACATTCATCATGTTCAACTTTTCGGAATATTGTGAGGATATCTAACCATTTTCTGACCCCCCCCCCCAAAAAAAAAAAATACAAATAAGTGTGAGAGAAGTGGCTTTATTACCAAGAAAGGCAGACAGAGAATTAAGTAGTAAAGGTAAAAAGGGGCTTAATGAATTAAAGACAAAGAAATGTTTCACCAATCCTTAAAAAGGTGATAAGATTATGTAAGGCATATGGTATGATCCAGTCAACTGGAAAACCTAAGTACCACTATATCTTGAGTAAGCTACATATAACTGATGGAAGTTGATGAACTAATATAGAAAATAAATTTATCCAGATTCTTCTCCTTCATAATGTACATTCATCTATACACTCAGAAAATGACTAGAAAAATATACCAAGCAATTACAGCCTAAGACTAGCTCACTCATCCGTGATGCATTACCTATGTCTGATTAATCATTGTCCAAGCTTCCTTCTTAAATTTATTGGTATACTAATCCCTTAACACCTCCACACAGATATATATATGAACTGAGAGACACTTCTTGATGGATATTTATGCAATAAGTTCTGCATCTCAATTTCAAGGCTGAGCATTTAGCCAGGGCTGTGGCCGAGGGGGGGAATATATGCTAATTCCTCCCAACACCAACAAGAGCATACTTCTGTGATTTTATTTCTTTTCCTTAGGGGAAGGAAACAAAGAAACTTTCAGTTGGACACATCTGAAGATGATGATCCATTTTCAGACTGTGTAGTGATTTTATGGATGCTAACTTTTTCAGCAGGAGAAGGTTTTCTAGCAAAAGAAGAGAAAGCATACCCAGCAACTGCCTGATCTTCACAACAATGCATCAAATGCAGCTCAAAAGTTTATAAATTTTCATAGTTTTGCTGTTATAAAAAATTAAAAATGACTGACAATGATTATAGCAAGAAACGATTTACTGTAGAAAATAAAACAATAATTGTCAGTAACCAACATTTCAATGTCGACAAAAGATAAAACATGCACAATAGTACCTTGCTCGACATTCAGTCTTTACTCCAGCACTTTTTAGCATGTTGTAATGAAACATCTACACACCTTCTACAGATCACAGTGGAAATAGTGGAAACTATACCACTGAAGCATTTTTTTCATTGTTATAGAATATTTCTGATAATGTAAGGTTAAATATATTTCTTAAACAACTTGAAAAACATTGTGGTTGAAAAGGATGACTTAATTAGATGTTGAGGAGCTAAGGACAAATTTTGTAAAGAATATCAATTCACATTTTGTTACAATGTTAAACTGGAATGAACATAATCAACTGCCACTCCCTATGTACTTTTTCATCTCATTATATCATTACCCTATTCTCTGCATCATATGACTAATGAAATGAAATTTCATTGCTTTTATAATGCTATATACAATAAAGATGATAACTGATCACAGTATGTATCTTAAGCATCACTAACATTGACAAATTTACCAAACAATCATCTTAATCATCACTTATTCAATAATGTTTCAAGCTCTAGCCAAATGAATAGAGCAGACAAAATGCAAGTCTGATATTGATATTCATGTAGTAGTTCAAGTTACTCAAGCTCTAATATTATTTTATGCATCAATCAGGAATTCAAACCCCTAATTAACGCTTCTATGCACATCTGTCATAGTAGTATCACATTCTGTTCTGCTCGTAGAAACCTACATGTCAATCTTCAATGCCCATGATTTGTTTCCTAAGACTAGAAAGTGATAATCCATTAGAATAGATTCTATCAATCACAACCCTATCCAAACATAATTTGACTAGAATAAAAATTCCAATGCTAAAAATGTACTCATACATTCTGGAGTTACATCAACTTCCTAAATAAGTTATAATGCAGCAAAAAATAAAAAGATTATGTGACTAGAAAATGTTTATGTAATGAACTAACTTCTCGGAAAGAATTTTTGATGAGAAGTATGAAAATACCTGTATTCATGTAGGGAGCACATAAAATAAAACATATATCAACATACTGTATACAATCCACATCTAGCCATCCAAGTGACGACTGATACATATCTTCCTCAGTATTAAGTATAACTCATACAGTGAAAAAAAGTGGTAAATTTCTCTTTCATACTAGCACCTAATGCAGCATATAACATCAATGCTAACATCTGTTTATGCCATCTCCTAACATAAAAGGGAAGAATCATCCTAGGTCAGAAGGGTTAGCTTAGTGCATGGCCCAAGACAATAAGGGCTAGCACTGTGCATACAATAAGGGCCAGCAATGTGCATACAATAGAAGTCAACACCTGCAAAATCCCCACCTGGGTCCATAATCAAATGAGGATCTCAAGTGATGTGAATACAGAGTGTACTTCAGCACCATGCAGTCCATGTTTAACATAAATATCATCCAACTACATCGTACAAAGTTACATCTCCACATGCTGTACCCAGTCCCTATGAATCTTAAAGCTAATTAATAATCCAGCATATGATGTATGACATGTATGCGTAAGTGCTGTAAAAAATTATGTATCCAAAATGAGTATAAACACAGCGCAAATTGATGATTATTGCAATTTTGTTGATACCTAAAAATATGAAACATTACCATATAAAAAAAATTATTGTACATATTACTGCCTCCTTGCCTTTTCTATGTTTTTCCTTTATAGCAACTGTTTATGAAGCCAAGAAAAATTCCTAAAAGCCATGTATGTAAGATTACATGTTGTAAACTCCAACAAAAGTGTTTCCTGTTACAATCTTCTTTCTCAGGATCTCTTAGTCTTTTACATATAGAAAATGTTGTTAAAACATTCTTACTTGCAAGATGAGCTTATATTTACTTAATATGTTAAAGGAAAACATAAAAAATAAAAACTTCATAATGCTGAACAAGAATACTTTTTATATCTGCTAGACAGATGATAAACATTACTATTTTCATTTAACTTTAACAAAGACATCCATAATGTAATGATGTTCATGTAATAGTTTCTTTGTAAAGACAGACAGATCCTTTGTTCATGCGAGCTGCCATTGTGTAACCTTCGTAAAGCATGGCCTCCCACTGTGTAAATGTGACAGCAACATCTCCCTGCATGGCCTTCCACTGTGTAACCCTGTGACAACAAGACCTTCCCCCTGCATGACCTACCACTGTGTAACTGTGACAACAAGACCTTCCCCCTGCATGACCTCTCACTGTGTAACCGTGACAACAAGACCTTCCCCCTGCATGACCTCCCAGAGTGTGACTGTGACAGCAACATCTACCCACCCCCGTGCATGACCCTCTCCTTCATAAGTGGTAATCGCTGAGTCCTTCTCCCTCCAGATCGTCCTGACCCACCCAGCGTGCCCACCATCACGGACGTGTCAGGCACATCCGTGACCTTACGGTGGGACGCCCCTCACGACGACGGTGGCTGTAGGATCACGAACTACATCATCGAGTACTTCAGGGTGAGTTGTGGGGCGGGAGGAGTACCCGGGTGCTGGAGGCTGCCCCCTCCTCTCTCTTTCATGTAAAGCTGGGAGGGAGAACTGTGAGGTAAGTTGTGGGGCGGGAGGAGTACCTAGGTGCTGGAGGCTGCCCCCTCATCTCTTTCATGTAAAGCTGAGAGGGAGAACTGTGAGGTACGCAGACGGTCCTCATCATGGCGAGGTCCACGATCTGGGAGGCCAAAGCTCTCTTCAGGAAGGGCCTCTCCTTGATGTGGTGAAGGGTATTAAGTTGAAGTTATCACTAAGAGAAGGTTGGGAACACCTCGCCAATAGGAGTAAATATATGCGATGGTTGACTGATATCTTCCGAAGTCTGATTAGAAATATGTATCGTGTCTCGCTGGATACGTCGTGCCACAAGGGAATTAAGAATGAATCCTTGTGAAACCAGTGAGAGTTGATGTAAGACGAGGAGGAAGATGAATCTAGGTATTCGCCAATGCAGTAACTTTGTCATTTAGATCACTGTTTCTGTGATACGGCAGAGATGAGGTTAGGTTGATGGTTTAGAATGAAGAGGCTTATATGAAATTCGTCATTTTCAGTTTCATTATTAACATGAATACAAAGATTAGTCATTCATGATTACCAAGCAGCATTCATCTATATCTTTCAGATGTATTTTCTATTATAACTTCATTTGCAGGTTATCTATTTCATGAATATTATTCAGTGATATGATCTACATCCTATATTATTGTGCAGTATATAATCAGGTTATCAGTGAAGGCTGTGATAACCACTGTTCTCCCTATATGTGAGATATATGTGGAATGCGTCAGTGTGGTCTACAGGAGTTCGTGACTGTTACGTTATTATCCTCAGGTTGGTTGGGACGTGTGGCTCAAGGCCGGCTCTTCTCGCATCACTTGGACACAGCTCGCTGATCTCATCGTCGGATCTGAGTACCGTTTCCGCGTCAAGGCTGAGAACGCGTACGGCGTGTCCGAACCTGGCAGGGAGTCCGACCAGATCCTCATTGAAGACAAGAGCCCAACAGGGTACGAGTACCTTGGTAGTAACGTAGGCACATGTACAGAACACGGGTATACCACAGGTGAAGGGGGAACTAAACTCAACCACACTAATATTTCGAAAGACACACATGCTCATTCTGGAATGGTTATTGAGGCTCTGAGCTTAAAGACGTCACAGGAACATTATGGGGAGGAACTAGAATTGCGAAATAGGAAGGTAAAGAGTCTGACGTTCAGGCTCCAGGGTAATGAAGCTGCCGAGAGCATGGAGACTCGAAGACTCCAACATTCTCAAGAAGGAGACTTTAGTAACTGTTGTACAACAATATCTAACATCAGTGAAGACGGAACGTCCTCCACACATTTAGGAATACTCTCTCATGATGCAGCTGAGAGATGTGATGTCTTAATCTCCCAGGAACTACAAGAACAAGACACGATTAACTCAGCCAAAACGGAAAGTACAGACAATGCTTTATCGATTCGCTTTGGGACTCTCTCTCTTGGTCAGAGGGGCTTCACAGAGTCCGTTGTCAGTGACCAGGTGAAGACCATAGATGCCGATGCAGTACAGGACCAGTCAGGAATTCTGAGGGGTGGCTTGACTCCGTCACACCACGGGGATGCAACTGAAATGACTGTGACGGAAAATCATCCGACGCGAGTCATAGATTCTAGGTCACAGGAATGGGATAACTCAGGGACCAACTTTATCGCAACGGTGCAGGTGTATCACACTCGGGCGGCACCTGGCGACCCATGTACCTTCCAGACACCTAATGTTGATGGTCTTAATCCTCACAGCAAGAAGGATCAACCCAGCAACAACAAAGTTATGAATCTAAATGGACCGACGACCGAACGCACCCGGACGAAAGATCTTGAGTCGTCTTCAACCAACCTGGAGGACTTCGATCTTTCTACCGAAGTCGTGAAGAACGTTGGTGCTGGACGATCATCCCTCGACCGTCCGGCGAGGAACCTTTTCGATGAGGGGTCGATGTCAGTGGGAATCGCAACCGAGGAGGCACTCAGGAGGTCGGATGTGGAGACCTTAGCAAAATTAGTACCGAAGGACGTGATCAAATGCCACTCAGCTGAGCCAGCAGTAAGGAACGTGTGTGATGGCTTGGGAGCTGCAGCTGACCATGTGATAAGGAACGTAGGTAACCAGGGAACTTCAGCTATCCAGACAATAAGGAGCACTGTTAAGGACAGACATCCAGCTCCCCAGATGTTAAGAAACACTGGTAATGAGGCAGCCTCGCCTTATCATGTAATAAGGAACATTAAAGAAGAGAAATCGGCTGCTGGTCAGGGGATGAGGACAATCAATAAACAGAAAACCTTAGGTAACGAGGCGGGAGATGATATGAGTGGGGAGGAACCTGCAGGTAAACACGTCGTAGGGAGGACTACACTGATGGAGACCACAAGTACCCAGGTAGTAACAGACACTAGTAACAAGGCAGGGACGGATATTGACGAGGAAGGCACGGCAGCTAACCAGGAGACAAGGAACTTCACTGAGAGAGTCGCAAGAGTTGACCAGGGAACAAGGAACTCTCGTGGCGAGGAGTTTGTAGGCGAGGAAGGAGTAAGGAATGTAGTGGATAAGAAGGGAACCCGGGTGAAGCGAGTAGAGAGGAACAAGGAGATGGACGCCATGTCTGACGAGATAGTGAGAATCTTTAATGAGGTATCCACAGCTAACGTGTTAGTAGGGGACAGTAGTGAGTTGGTATCCACAGCTAACGTGTTAGTAGGGGACAGTAGTGAGAAGGTATCCACAACTAATTTGTTAGTAGGGGACAGTAGTGAGTTGGTATCCACAGCTAACGTGTTAGTAGGGAACAGCAGTGAGGAGGAGATATCCACAGCTAACTTGTTAGGAGGAGACATGAGTGAGGAGGGATCCACAGTTAACCAGATAGTGAGCGGCATTCATGAGGCAGGAACCACAGCTGATCAGGAAGCTAAGAACGTTCATGAGAGAGCCACAGCTAACCAGGCAGGAAAACACAGAAGTCAAGAGGGACCCATAGTTAGCATTGTAGTTAGAAACAACAACAAAGCGGCAGCTAAAATTAAACAAGTCGCAAGGCGCAGTAATGAGGAAGGAGCCACAGCTAACCAGGTCGTGAGTAACATTGGGAAGGTAGGAGCCACAGCTAACCAGGTCGTGAGTAACATTGGGAAGATAGGAGCCACAGCTAACCCCATAGTAATGAAGAGTAGTAGGGTAGGAGCCACAACTAACGTTCTAGCACGGAAGAATAATGAAGAGGGAACCACAGCTAACATGGTGGTAAGGAGCAGTAGTGAGAAGGGAGCCACAGCTACCCGTACAGTAAGGAAGCATAGTGAGGAGGGGACCACAGCTAAGCGTGCAGTAAGGAGCATTAGTAAGGAGAGAGCCACAGTTAACGGTGTAGTAAGGAACAGTAGTGAGGAGGGAGCCACAGCTAACCGTGTATTGAGGAACAGTAGTGAGGAGAGGACCACAGCTAACCGTGCAGTATGGAACAGTAGTGAGGAGGGGACCACAGCTAACGGTGTAGCGAGGACCAGTTGTGAGGAGATAGCCACAGCTAACCGTAAAGT
>JAUUEG010150447.1:0-10544 GCA_032361445.1 Panulirus gracilis | reverse complement strand
CCAGGCCCCACAGAACTTTCCATGGTTTACCCCGGACGCTTCACATGCCCTTCATTTTAGTGAACTGAAGAAACTTAATGAACTCCAAAAAAGTTATCAGATGCTGGCAGGGATTTAATGCATTTTTTTCCAGATGTATGGAATTAAAAGTACTGGTACGAGATTAAGATGGTTGTCAGCTAGATATATATTGTGTCACACTGGTAGATAAATAATTCTTTAATGCCTAAGACAGAGTTTATTAAAAAGTGATAGGAAGGAGTGTAACCAAGATATCTGTAATATAGTTGTATTAATGGAGAAAAATTTTCCTTTTTTAACACCATTTAAAAGAGGCATAATAATGTAAAAGATCTATTTGGATATGATAATCAAAATTTCTTACTATTCATAAGGCTACACTTTTATTTACTTTCAAAGCAGGTGACAGTATACTTGTATACTTTCATTTATAGTGAAACCCCCCCCCTTTTATTTTCATGAACAGTAATTTTTCTCTCTTGCAGTTGTGGATTTGTCACGTTTGACAAGGTTGAATCTGCAGAAAAAGCAATTGCAGATGTAAGTATCATTTTTATATAAGAATTAATTTTAATGTTTGCAACAAATTAAGTGCATTTATATACAGAGGTACTAGATTCCAAGTCCAGAGGTACTAGGACCAGAGCCATGCCATATTCTGAAATTTTGCTTTTTGGGTAATTTGCTCTAGCATGTACAGATAAAGTATGTACATAAAAGTTGTAATTTGCATACCAAATTGACATTGTTTCCACTTATAGAACAGGAGCTGTAGGATAAAGCTTCTTGAATCACATTTCATCTGAGGATGACTAAGCATCTGACAGAAACTCTTGGCTTAGGGTGGATGAAGCAGTACTTAAAGAAGTTGAAGGTGTAGGCTCTACAGAATTTTTTTCTGTGTTCAGTAAGTTTGTTTATGTTAGGCAGTTCACATGATTCATATACTTTGGCTTTTCTTTTAGGAGGATTTCTTGAGATTTAATAACATTCATAATGTAATGTTGGATAAGAGAGCTCTTTTGCCTCAGTTCCTCTTTTTGCCTTAGTTCCTTGGTAAGGCTGATACATTTATCAGTAGATTTATTTCTGCTTTTCAAATCAACATCTTCATCGTCACTCTCATTTGCAGTATCTCACTATCCATGAGTTGGTTCACCACAGGAACACCATTATCTATATGCATACATTCTTCAAAATCTTCGTGTGACATTCAGGTTTCTTACATGATAATGATAATTCTTGAGCTTTCTCCAGCAAATTTTGCAATTTTTTTGTGTGAAGCACAGAATTCACAGAAATCAGGTTCATTATCGCTCTCAAGACCAGCTGACTGACAATGTGCCCTGGCTTGAAGCACAGTGTTACTCAAACCAATCCTGGCATATTTTTTAGAACCCATGGTTGTTTTATTGACTTAACACCATGATTGTCTTGACCCTCTTAAATCTTGTAGGTTTCTAACTTTTACCAGTGATGCAATACTTGAAGGTGCATTCCATCTGCATTACATCTGAGAACTGCAAGCCTTTCTTTCATCTTCAAATCCTGATGATGGTAAAACCTGCAGTAAAATACATCTTCATGGATATATATCGCCAATATAAAGATATTTATTTATCAGCATTACCTGCTTAGACAATAAATCCTCTTCAGAGATTATCAAGAACAATTATTCATCAAAATAGGCCTCAGCCTCATGATGGGTTGGTTGGTACTGATTAGTTGGTGCTTTTCTCTCCACACACTTTTGGCAATCAAAAGAAATTGGATTTCTTTATGACTCAATCTCAAGTAGCTGCATGGGTTTGTTCACCCAATTAATCATGAAATACCTTTGCTTGGCCTTTGATTTTGCTACCATACAAAGGAACATTCTGAATCCTGTGAAGTTTTATCTGCTTAAACAACACTTTGTCTAGAATAGTATTCTTAAACTGATGCAATGCTTTTCACTTATCCATAAATCTTGGCGCTTCGATGTCAGCATAAAATGTTAGTAGTCTTTTGTTTTTTAAAATTCATAAATGGTTGAGTAACAGAACCCATACTTATCACTGAGCCTCCATTCGCTAATTTCCCTGTAATTCCATCTCCATTACACGTACATCTACATTTACATACAGAACTGTCAACATGTCTTAAAATAGAGTTTGTAAAGGATAGCACTACTAGATATATAACAAGCTATTATATGTCACTATGGGCACATGATTATTTATCATTTTACTCAGTTACATTAATCAGTTCATATAGCATATGCAGCAGCTCCTCAGAAAAGGATCCTAAGTCAGAAATATAAGGTAATTAGTGTATGTTTAAACTTTTATTCTTCTATGCTAGTGTAAGAACACACATATCACCATGGCCAAGGTAAAGGGAACCACCATACGTTCCAGCCAGTATGCATCTTATCTTCCAACAGGCTGTGAGTGTTGTAGTGTCGTGCTTTGACATAATTTAAGAGACTAACATAAGCCACTTCCTTATAAACAGATGAATGGAAGTATGGGGTCTCGTCTTCAGCTGAAGGTTTCCCTAGCTCGTCGTCAGCCAGTTATAGATCCTATTAATGATGCATCTTCATCAGCAACATGGTCTACTATTGGTAAGTGATCAGTCAATTGTGAATTATTATTACTTTTGCTTTCAGAACAGATGAATTTCGATACATCTTTCCCTAGCTTTGTGCATAGAATACCTTCTTGGGGATCTTCATGCACACTTAATCCATGCAAAGCTGACTGAATTGTATGTGGGAACAACAGGAATGTTTCCAAGACCTACCAAAGTACATTTATTTAATTCCTGCCATTTTGTATATGAAACTTTGCAGAGATCACTCTGTTTTCTAGCATTTTCAGTTTTCTCTGTATTGTTCTTAACCCTTAAATTCTGGGAGGTGTAAATAGTAGTTTGTTCTTGGAGGATCAGGACATCAACAATGTATAATAATAAAAAAAAGATCTAGTTCTGTAATTTGATAAAGTTGGTAACTACAGAAACATTAGATTGATATCTAACTAACCCTTTATATGCCTGAGTAGTGTCTTAGTCTTCTGAGGTTACCTTGAATATAGAAATGAACCTGAATAGCTTTGCAAGGTATGATTTAAGATAAAAGAGTTAGGGATCAAAGGGTAACCATAGCCAGCTTGATTTCATAGTGATGGAATAAGAGAACTAGTCACTTTGGAAAAGCATGACCACTTTAATGATATAGTTTCTAGATTATGATATTGGTCTACTAAATAATAATGACTGATTAGTTGTAGGAAATGCCATTGCAAGTATGCTCCCAGTACAGAGTCTGTTTTTTAAGTTTAATTATGATTCACTGTGCTATTTCAGTTACATTTAACTGTGTTCAATGTCAAGTGTAACTTTAGCATGGTGCACATTAGATTCACACATCCCTATATTTACAGTATCGTATTATATCATGCATTTCCTAATTCTCTTCATAAGTAAGTGCTTCATCAATGTTCTTTTAGCTTATCATGATTATATAGAAATAACCTTTAATATGTACACTACCGTATTACCAATATTCCTGTTTATCTCTGACATTATGAAAGAGTATGAATAAGTTACAAATATAGTAGAATCCATTAAGTCTGTTTACTGTTGTGCTTAAGAGATTGTTCTGATGTTACATGACTGTAGATAAAATTTAAGCAAATTGAATTCAAGGTGTTAACCTATATACAAGAGGGATGATCTTTTTATCATGACCAATTGAACTGTTTTAATCTTATATTTTTGTGCCATGTCTATATGTTTACACTTACACACTCCAGCCTAATGCGAATGTAGAAATATAAATGGAGTTGATAGTCCCCTTTGACAAATCACCTTGGTGTACGAGCATTAAAGTAATGAGCCCTCTTATTAGTATAGAATCCCATTTTCATTTTCATTAAATTAATTCAAATTGAGTATGTTATGAATGAAATGAGATGCTCCAGGCACTAGATCCATCCCATGCAAGTAGGAACAAAGGTAAAGATGATATGTAGCAATAAAGATATAGGTTTTGGAGATCATGTATTAATAAGCAAATCAGCATTATGTAGATATTGTTATATTCTAAAATTTTACTCTTTTCTTACAGCTGCCAGTCATTCACAGAAAGGATCTCACAAAGACAAGAGAGATTTAGTGGCTTATGATGATGACTTCTTTTGATTACACACTGGTCCGACTCTGCAGACTGTCTCCTGCCTAGCAGGGCAAACATTAAGGGATCACTTTGTCATCCATCTGTCCGTTATCAGGAATCACTCATTGGTTTAGTGAAGATGTGTTTAACCTTACCTATAAGGTTCATGTCAAGTGCATCAAAATGTACCTTTTTCTGTTGTTTCCCAACATCTTGAGAATTTAATTGTATAAGACCCATAGCTTTAGTTGGATTTTGCCCGAGTTATACCCATTTAAAAAAGATTTAATCTTAAAATTAATCTGGCTCATAATTTAAAAATCTGACGTGATACATTAGAGTTTGGCCACATGCATCAGACTGTTTAATTTATAAAGAAAATTTCCCCAAATTCAAAAAATGACCTATAACTCTATTTTGGATATTGCTTGACTTATGCCACTGGTAAAGGAATCTAGAACTTTACCCCAACTTGTAGCTGGAAAGAAATACAACTTTTAGCCAAGCAATGTTTTTTATGTGCTCACTTTTCCCAATGATATGTTAAAAAAGATATAAATCCACCAATTTATTTCACTTCAAATAAAATGCAACACAGGCAACACATTTCCCTTGTAACATACTTCTAATTTATATAGAAAATAATGTTTCTTATTAAACATGCTATACAATGTTCAATGCATATGTAATATAGAGTCATACATAACTAGAAAATTTTCTCACTAGTGGTTTGTCCCATGAGCATGTGAGATTCTTGTATAATCTCAGAAAAAAAGAGGAATTGAGAACTTCTAGCCTGTCTTCCTTGTGGAAGGAACACTATCCTTCCAAATAGGTAGCAGCAGTATCTTAAATTGGTGGTGGTTTCTCCAAAAATATGCCAGTAGCATTTGTGGACAAAGTGAAGGACAACCATGATTCTTTCTTTTTTCTTAGCTCTTTGCTGTTTCCTACATTTGCAAGGTAACATAAGGAACAGAAGAGTAAGCCTTTTAGGGAAAATCCTTACCCGGCTCTCTCCTGTTTCTTCTGCTGTAAAGTGATAATACACGATGAAAGAATTTGCAGCCTCCTGTTCCCAAGGTATTTTCTATCAATTAATATCAATAATGGAGCAAATAAGTAGTCAGGAATTCTGATGGTAATATCACTGACACAAAGAGCTAATAAAAAACTTGAAAGCATTTTTGTGCTCTCGGAATCACTGACTTTTTTTTTGACTGGATTTGGAAGTAATCAATACCTCAGAGGACTTGAATGTAACAGAGGATATATTCATAAACTCATAATACGAATAAATCCTTACAAATTTCATGATCTGGATGAAATATCAACCATGTAAGGGAGTGAAATGTTACACTGGAATGGTCATTGGAGCTACTAATTAAGCGCTCTGTACCTATCTGTACCTACCGTGTAAGTGCTCTATGCAAAAGAGAGCTTAGTATTAGTATGGGGATAGAATATCCTCATTGAAATAAAAGAGCTATATCTAAACAAGTGTGGAATGTAAACATGGTAAACTAATCACGGCTCAGATGAATGAAAAGTTGGAGGGTAAAAAAAATTTAATGGATGGCAGACAAAATTAATTGTAGTGAAAAAAGGTCCACTCTTACAAATCTAAAGGGTACACATGAGGGTGAGAACAAAGATGTGGGTAGCACTTTTGATCAAGGAAGATATGTAGAAAGAGTTCTAAACAGATTTGGGTGAAAATGAAAGCAGATCATGAGAGATGGGTGATTGTTTAGAAGTTAAGTGCATCAGCAATTTTATTCCAAGAATTGGGTCTTAATGATGGGAGATTTGAAATAGAAATTAGGTACAACGATAGCTGAGGGTATAAATGAGGAGGCAAGGGCTATCTGGTGTGAATAAAAATTGTGACAAACCAATCAAGCTGTTTGCTGAAAACTGATGATGGCTGGGAATATTTGGTTTTAGAAGAGGTGCATATGTAAGAATTCGCTGATTAATAGAGACAGCAGTCAGTACTAAATGAAAGACAGGCAAAGGAGATATTGCTGGATGTGACTGGTAAGACAGGCAACTGGCAGGATGTATGATCATTTCTTGTTGGGAGCTAAGTTGAAACATTATATTAGCTTTAAGAAAAGAGGTAGTCATATGTAGGATGAAACGAGTGAAAGTGAGTGAGCTTGGAAAAGATTTGTATGCATTGATTCTGTGAAAGAGTAAGTGAAAAGTAGCCTAAGGTGAGAATAAATGTAACAAGGGAAATGGGCAAGAAATGGAATGTTTTTAGGGAATAAGTGCTTACGTGTGCTGGTAAAGTGGATAATATGTAGAAGGTTGTTAGTGAGCAAGTGACAGTAAGTCGTGGATGAAGTTAATTTGCTAGTAAAGGAAAAGAGAGTGATGTATGGGTTAAACCTGAAGGGAAGGAGTGTTAGTGATTAGGAGGAGGTATACAAGACAGCAGCACATGGTCTGAAAAAGATGGCAAGTGAGTGATGGAATGACAAAGTATTGACAAACAGTTGGGAGAACGAGAAAATGTGCTGAGGGAAGTGTAAGGAGAAAAAGAAAACAAATGGGAGCTATGGGTAAGTGATAACAGGAAAATAAGAGGTAAATAAGAAATGGGATTGAAGGACAGTCAAATATGTGAGGTGCTTAGGATGAAGGGATATGTGGAGAGAGAGAGTCATTGCAAATGGTCCAGTGAAAACCTTGCATACAACATGCGACAAAGCAGATGAAGTGGATGGGATTGCAGTTGAATTTTTCCAAAAAAAGGGATGATAATGTTAACTGGTAAGTAGGATTTTTTATGTATTTTTGGCCTAAGGTCAGGTGCCAGAGGATTGGCCTATATAATATCATTATATAAAAGAGAGAGAAGTAAAAGTGAATGCCCAAAACACAGAAGCACAAGTCCTTTGAGTTTACATAAGTTTTATGTGAGAGTGGTGAATAAGAAGGTAGTGCCATCACTGAGCAACAGACTGAGGAGGAGCACTGTGGTTTCAAGAGTGGTAGAGAATGGAGGACCAAGTGCTTACTTTGAAAATGAAATGTGAGATATATAGCGGAAGAGAAGGAGTTTTATCCGGCATTTATACTCCTGGAGAAAGCATATGGCAGGGTTGACAGAAAGGCCTTGTGGAGGGTACTATGAATATATGGTGTGGGAGGAAAACTATTAGATGGAATGAATTTTCATTGGAAGAATAAGGTGTGTGTGTGCGAGTAGGAAAGGGAGAGAATTGTTACAAATGAAAGTGGATCTGTGCAAGGCTGTGTGTTGTTTAATGTATATAATTGGGTGGTTAGGGAGGTAATCTCAGAGTCTTGGAGAAGGGCAGGTCTACAGACTCAAACACGAAACTGCAGTAGCTGGTGTTGAGTTTAGGAAAGTGTGTGAAAGGAAGAGGTTAAGAGTTAGAATGAAGAAAGGTATGGTAATTAGGCTTAGCTAAGGAGCAAGACAGGGTTGGTTTTAGTGCAAGTTTGAATGGCAAGAACCTGGAGTGCCTTATAAACTTCAGAGTGGACACGAAGCAGATGAAATGATGGAAGATGAAGTGAGCCATAAGGTGGGAGAGTGGGCAAAGGTCCTGGATGTTGTGAGGAAAGAGGGATCACTTTATGTGAGGGCAAAACTTGGTATGTTTGATAGCACAGTATTCTCCATGGTGATGCGCAGATGAGATTTTTGAGCCCTGAAAACAAAATATAGAGGGGGATGGACATGTTGGAAATTAAATGCGTGAGAGCCATAAGTAGTGTGTCAAGGGTTGATTATCTAATGAATGACAATATGAAAGATTTGTGTTAGTAAACAGAGTAAGACAGAGTTGACCAGGTGGATTTGGCAAGAGGACCTTTTTTTGTCTACTGACGCTTACCAACCAATGCAGGAAACAGTAAAATATTAGAACGTTATTATTATGGTTATAATCATCACCATAGGTGTAAACAATAACAAAATGAAAAAGAATGGTGGAGATGACTTTTTAGAGACTGGAAAGTGAGGCAAGTAAAAGGTAGAAACAAATGATGCATTGGAATGGGGTATAAGATACGTGAAAGAATAGTATAAGAAGTTTAATGAAATGAAGTGAAATAATGAAGGAGTGTGTTGGTAGAAGTGTTGGCATGGAGTGACGTACAGAATTGGTTAGAGTTACATAGATACGTCGCTAGGCAGTGGGAGATGCTGTATTGGATATGCAGATATAAGAGACCGTTTACATTTCCTTCTTGCACATCTAACACAGTTACGGCCCACGGAAGCCTGTCAAGAGTCATGTCACTTTACTGTTTCATTTCTACCCAAGTATTCCCAGACAGTAGTTACTCTACATGCAGATACTACAGCCTTCAAAGCCGTGTATTTTTCTCAGTTATTGAAGATAAATAATGAGCAGCTAAAGGAGCTATTTAATCTTCCACCATTAGAACGAGTATGACAGTAACGGGTAAAGATGAAGAGACGGTAAAACTGTCATCGATTACTTCACGATCATGACTTAAACAAAGATGAAACATGGACACTGTAAATTAAATACCCACACACTACCTTTATAGCCCCGCCTACTCTGACCTGCCCATTAGGCGCGACGAGACTGAATGATGTCATAGCTCACAGTAATTAGCCAATCAGCGCAGAGGCGCGCTGAGGCCCGTACAGTGTGGGTCGGTTGATGGGCGGAGCGTTGAAGGCGGGAACAAATGGGTCAGAGGCAAGTTTGCCAACCTCCCGGGCCGACCGTTGCTGGCTGACGGTTGGCAGCGGTCCCTCCTGCCGTCACCCAGGTCACCCCTCACCCCACGAGCTACCCCGCCACATGGTGCACACTGGGTTCCGCTGGGCACGTGCCTCGAATGTTTTTTGTTGTTGTCCGAATCAATTACAACGCCACATTCAGGCCTGGTTTGCATGAGGGGCCAGAGCCAGGATTAGCGTGATCTGTGAGATTTTGTCTGTTAATAAGCCAACTTTCTTACAAGTTCCAACGGGGTAAGGAGGAATTCGAGGGGGACCGGTCTCCGATTGTTTTCTATAGTTAGCGACGCCTCTGCCGCTGAGAACTTCATCTGAACTATCGGGCGCAGGGACGGGATGTAATGCAGACCAGGATGATGCAAGACAGAGGCACCGGACGTATTACCGTCACTACTGTAAGAGTTTTATTCGACTGGATATCCTGGAAGATGGACTGGGTGGATGTGCTGGGTTGTGTTAAATGCATTTCCTGCAAGGCTGCACGGAAAATGAATCCAGTAAGAGTGTATCTAAATGTGTACTGGGTAGGTAAACCAACAGAGAGCTGGGTGGGCACTCTTAAGAATATGTACTGGGTGGTAACATGAAGATAGTGTACTGGATGGGTGTACTGGGTGGTTTAACTAAGAACGTGGACAGCGTTGGTATATTGAAGTTGTTATATTGGATGGGTATTCTAACAGCATGTACTGGGTGGTTACATTAAGAGGGGTGTACTAAGTGGGTACATTAAGAAGGTGGACTAAGGTGGGTATGCTACAGGAGTTTACTCGATGAGTACATTGAAA
This sequence comes from Panulirus gracilis, assembly GCA_032361445.1. Classification (NCBI taxonomy): domain Eukaryota; kingdom Metazoa; phylum Arthropoda; class Malacostraca; order Decapoda; family Palinuridae; genus Panulirus; species Panulirus gracilis. Next base: position 817 of record JAUUEG010150447.1, on the reverse strand, counting down.
TGTACTGTGCGGATACTATGAGATGTGCTGGGTGTGTACTCTGAGGTGTACTGGATGAGTAACGTAACATACAGTGGGTGGGTACCCTGGGATGTACTAGGAGTATACTCTGAGTATTGAGTTTATACTATGGTGTAAACAGGTTATACTGGGTGTGTAATCTGAAGTTTACAGAGGGATGAATAATCTGAGGTGTACTAAATGGGTACTTTAAGGTATACTGAGTGACGACTCTGTGGTGTACTAGGTGGGTACTCAGATGTCGTGGATGTGCACTCAGGTGTACTCTGACACGTATTGGGTGGATACTCTTAGGTGTGCCAGGTGTACTGGACGAGTACTTTGAGATGTACCTGGTGGGTACTGTTGTAGACTGGGGTGGATATTCTACTCAGAAATGGACTGGGTGGGTATTCACACGTACTGGACACAGTGTACCAGACCATCCAGGCTGTGGGGGGATATGTGGCACTGACGACTGTGGCTTCTCACAATATGGTCGACCAACGACCCAACCCAGCAACCTGGGTCCTGGCGGGGTTGTCGGTCCCCGCAGACTACATCAGCTGATCAGATAAACAACGGTGCGATCCTTGAGCAAGACGGTATGATCCTTGAGTAAGATGGTATGATCCTTGAGCAAGATGGTATGATCCTTGAGCAGGATGGTATGATCCTTGAGCAAGACGGTATGATCCTTGAACAGGACGGTATGATCCTTGAGGAGGGTGGTATGATCCTTGAGAAGGAGGGTATGATCCTTGAACAGGATGGTATGATCCTTGAGTAGGATGGTATGATCCTTGAGAAGGATGGT